>CAJHQP010000194.1:0-246982 GCA_905132765.1 Moricandia arvensis | reverse complement strand
TTCCTATATCCATCCAGTCTGGGAAGGGTGCTATTCGTGCCCATATCATCATGATCATGGGTCAAAGGCGAAGAGTCATGAACTTTCACCAAGGTGTTTTTTATGACACTTAGCCAAGTAAACAGAAATTGTTGTAAGATAGGTTTAATGGCCGCACGACCTAAAAGGGCTGACGATGGCTCACACTATCAACCATAATCTGGACTTGGATTGATGTTATGATGATTTTACTAGCCATGAGTCATGTATGACTTGGGAGGATGTGAAATGCATCATTGTGGATCAAGAGAAGACAAGAGCCGCATAAGGAATGGTTATCGATCCATGCTCCACAGGTGATCCTGATCGATGGTCCTGCCTTCCTATGAATCAAGGACGTGGAACTAAGACATAGTGATCATAAGGAGTGCTAGATTCCTTGGTGTTGGTAAACTATCTGCAAGGGATTTGCTAAGATCCATGAGGAAGGGTACGACTAGCATTATGTACAAGGAAGGCCGAGTATGATCTGCTTATAGTTGATTATGGACGACCTGATCCATGGATTATGGATCAAAGGGTCAGATCTAATTTTAATAGAGATACATCGGTTTGGAAGACAAGCCTGATCGGGCTTGTTGGAATGTTGTTTCCATGGTTAGTCAAGTAAAAGGGAAAACTCATCGGATCCAAGCCATGTAGGGGTGGTTGGTTGATTGACTTATGATCTGATGGGCATTTTTAGTCCAGAATAAGGATATATTACCATATTTTATAAGGCAAAAGAATGTTGGATAGTGCATGAGCCAAGAAGACGCTAGATGCATATCCTTAACAAATGAATACTTCTCAAAGGTTACATAGTCTGTGGGGATGGTTGGTTGAATGGCTAAGTACCAAAGGGAATGGATTCTACATGGAGATGGAAAAAGTATATGGCAGTTGGGAACAGTTTGGTCTTAGCTAGCTCAAGTGTGCCAGCTCGATCAGCTAGATGTACTAGATTTCTCAGTTGGATCAGCTTGAACCATGAGCTAACAAGCTCCGTGGATGTGAGAAAAGTAAGATCTAGCAATACTTACATAGGCCTAGAAAGAATGGCTTAGGGGAATGTAACCTCAGAATTAGTATGGCTTGAATCGAGTTAAGGATCAATTTATAAGTTGAATGGTAGTTAGGTGAACTAATGAAAGCATAGGCGACTAGACTATTTAAGTGTTTGATCCTAACAAGATCAAGGATGGGATAAAAGATATTCCACTGCGTAAAGGTAGAATGAACTAAGCTAGGAACTGACTAAGGAAATCTTTAGCTAAGATCCAATACAACCCTTGTGTAAGGGCGAAATTAAACAAGAAGGGTTATAAGAAAAGAGGTTCAGCCAGGATGTGGCTAGAACGACGAAGGACTTTGACCACAATTTAGACAGCTGGGATGGGGCCCTTCAAGTTGATATCAGAGCATGCTTGATCCTATAAAGGACAATGCTCAAAGAAGCTAATTTCAAACCGATATTACTTCTGAAAACTAAGTTGACTATGAACCATTGTTGTGGTGAGCAATTTGGGAGTTGAGGTAGCTATGGTATTGTGCTTGGGAACAGGAAAGTTCCAAGACTAACCAGCTTAGCCAAGATACTCTCCAAGGGCAAAAATCTTAAAACCAGAAGGTTAGTCAATCTAGTTAATTACAAGTGATGAAAAGTTTTGAAGGACAAAATCAATGTAAGATATATATCTTATAGGCGAAATGACCAAAGGAGAAACTTGGACCAGAGAGTGGCTGCGGTCGGAAAACTACCAGCACTCTACTAGAGATAAATGTTACTCCTTGGCGACAATTTATAGTAAGTGAGCAATATGAGATGTTCAAGGTGTTCTAAGGGACACATTACATGACTAGTACACGAGTGCGATCGGATGGATCAGTGAGGACTCAGTGTAAGTCAAGGTAATATTTGTTAGATCAGGTTGGATGGGACAGATGATTTCTAAGGTGAATCCGACCTAAGGGAAAAGAAAGAGAAAACTTGTTATGTTCTGCCTGGTATGGGATTGAGGTATATAATTAAACGCTTTTGTGAACGGTATGGGACATTCATGGAAGTGTTACAAATTAGAGAATGGTATGGGACATTTTCCAAACATGTGATCAAAACCAAAATCCTACTCATCAGGTAGCTAAATATTAAAGTGATTGGCAATTGCATGAAGGATGTTATGGGACGTTCTTTATGGTATGGTCATGAACCGAGGTATTTTCCATCGGAAGATAGTATGTAAAATTGTCTTCAGAAATTGTGGTTGGTCTAGGGTAGGCTACACTTGGGGTGAGCGGCTTGGGGAAACAAGACAGATCCGTTAAGCCTCAACCAAGGTTGGTGCGAGTGGCTTAGGCGTCTAAATGATCTTACCAGGACTTGACCATGAGTAGGTGTTACCTTAGGCAACATGATATGTCATCTAAGGCTAGCCAGGTACGGAAAGTGACTTAAGGACATGATCATGCTTGGTAAGCAAATCGAGTCCAGAGAAGGGGCCATGGTTGACTTACATGCTTGAGCCAGAGAGGGATCTAGTCGAGACTGAATAAGATCAAATGAAAGATGAAATTTTTGGATGATACTAGGGTCGCAAAACGATCACATCTAGTAATAGACCAGGTTCTGATAGGTTAACCAAATCCAGTAATGGATTAGGGTCAAGATATAGACGACCAAGCCCATAGAGGGACAAGGATCACAGTACAACCAAGTCGAAGATTGACTTGGGTTGGGGTAAGGATGATCAAGTCCGGGAGGGGACGAGGATGACATGTCGACCAAGTGGGAGATAGACCTATGGTCGGGGTAAGACAATTAAGTTCGGGATTGGACTAAGATTGTAATATTACCAAGCTGGACAAGATGTGGTTGGGTTAAGGGAATGATCAAGTTTGGCGAGAGCTTGATCATGGTACATGTGGTCCATGAAGGACTAAAGGTTGAGAGCAATCTGGTAGGACTCGCAGTAAAGCGAGCAGCCTAAAGATTGAACAAGTCCACTAAGACTTGACTAGTACATCGAGTGGCTTGGGGATGGAAATAAATCCTTTAGAACTCGAGCAGTACAACAAGCGGCTTAGGGACTGGGATTGATTTAGTCGTCTGACTATGACGTTTGATCTAGAAAATATGGACTTGGTGAACATTCTGAACGCAACATGGGAAGTTGGGACGGGTTCATTTAGTTAAACAAAGATTGACCACTTGGTTTGGATTAGTATTCTTCTAAGTAGGGGAAACTAATTGTGTTGCTGGTCAAGGAATTGATCGGTTAGAAGGATCATGGGGTAGGATGCAGACAATTTGGTTGTGAAGAACCAATCTAATACTTCCTATGTCCAAGATGAGACTAAGTTCGTTTGGAAAACTTAGTTGCGATACAAGGTATAGCCACCACCGAATTCGTGGACGAATTCATGCTAAGTGGGGGAGACTTGTAGAATCCCTGATCCTGGAAATGACTGGTGGGATAGACTTGGAATAAGAGAACGAGAAAGCTGGTCGAGAGACTTCAACGCAAGCTTCCCAAGTTCTGGATAGAAGAGTAAATTGATCTAGGAGCTTCACATATGGCCTAGACATTTCAATAAAAACGTGGCTGTCTTGATTCAGATCATGAGAGATAATTATGAACAAGATATGACGAAAGAATGACTGAAAATGATCATGAGTGATTGAATCAGGTCGGAAATGGACCAAAGAACTTATCCATAAGTATTAGGCTAAAGGAAGGATCTAGGCGAGCTGTAGTAGCTTAGTTACCAGCTCATCACTAGCTGAACATTCACGAACTTGCTCACAGTAGCTGAACACTCACTTATCAGCTCACACTAGCTAAGTACTAACTGAGCTAGCTGGCCGCTGGCAATCAGCTCAACTTAGCTGACCAAGCTGGTTGGTTACTGACCTAGCTGGGTCGTCTGACACTGTAGGTAGACAGTGAGGCAGGCCAGGGGCGGTTGGGTAACTGCCAGGCCCAAGGGGTGCAATCTGGACCATTGATTTAATAAATGGACAGGATTGTTGGCGAAAGGGTGCAATCCTTAGAAAGGAAACCTCTATTTCTCCTATAAAAGGAGGGAAATTCTGTGGTTTTAAGGCACAGCAGGATTCCTTCTACACCCTGAAACACAAAGAAAACATAGATGGAAAAAGGAAATGGTCATATTCAATAATCGAAGACCAAGATGCTTTTGAAGACAAAAAGGAGCTTGGTTTATGGGTGATCAAGGGGGAAGTTTTGAACGACCCTCTGATTTGTTCTGATCCTGTTGAGAACACCAAGGCCTTCTCCAGAGCCTTAGATCACACGCAGGAGGAAAATGAGAAGGCCGGACTTCACTTTCTATGGCCGAGACAGCCTTAAAGGCCGATGTCTATTGAGAGGCAGTATCATGAGAATTCAAAGGAAAAGATGTATGACCCATGGATGGATCTTATCATTACTGGAATTACATTATAAGACTTGTTAAAGGAGTGTGTAAGAGGAGCATTGTAGCATCCTCAATCCCCAGGACCGGATGGATGGACCTAGGATAAGTGAACGAGCAATTTGGTCAAGAGACCTCAAGGAAAGCGTCCCAAGGTCTGGATATGAGGGTAAAATGACCTAGTAGCTGCACATAAGGCTGAGATATTGCCATAAAACGAGGTTGTCTTTATTCAGATCATAAGAGATGATTATAAACAAGAAATGATGAAAGAATGATCGAAAATGATCATGACTGATTAGATCAGGTCGGGGATGGACCAAGGGGCTTAGCCACATGTAATAGGCTAAGGGAAAAGATCTGGAAGAGCTGTAAAAGCTCAGTTACCAGTTTAACACTCTCTTGCCAGCTCACACCAGCTGAATATCAACAAAACACTAGTTGGACACTCACTGACCAACTAGGTGAGGCTAGGCCAACTAGGTGAAGCTTGGTTGGAGCTCAAGTAGAGAGTGTTAGCTCGATCAGCTTGAAGAACTAGCCCACTAAGCTGGGTCAGTTGGGGTTCAACTTAACTCAGCTGGGTCAGTTGGGGTTCAACTTAACTCAGCTGGACTAAGTGTTCGAGTGTTTGGCAATTGGGCCGGGTCTGGTCGGTTACTGGGCAGGTTGGTGGTCCAAGGTCAGTTATAGACTCATGGCCCTTTGCGATTGAATTAGGTGCTCGGGTAATTGGATTGATATTAGGTCTGATCTGTTCAGAAGGAGATATAGGCGGATGATAACTGACATGGATGGAAGGGTGCAATCTAGACCATTGATTAAATCAATGGCCAGAAATGAGGCTGAAGGGGTGGGACCTTTAGAAGAGAAACTGCCCATTTTTCCTATAAAAGGAAGGAAGATCATGGGTGTTGGGTCATACCTAGGCTTCCTTCACAGCCTTAGAACACACGAAACAAACAAGGGAGAAGACAAAAGGCCGGACTGCATTGTCCATGGTTGAGACTGGTTTTTAAAAGGAGAGACCCGACGTATGGAGTCAAGGGGAAGCGAATTTTGGTCTGGTTATGGTTGTGATCATGGATGTTCATCACAATCTTAAAGCTTCCTTTCAGAGCCAAAGACTTCGAGTAACACAAGGAAAAAGAGGGAAGGCTGCGGATTGAAGTATCCAAGGACGAGACTTGTAATTGAGAAAGGGAGACCGGTTCATGAGAGAGCAAGGGTGACATTGAACAATCCATTGAGGTATGAGATCGTGTCTGATATCACAAGTCTGATCTAGACATGGAGTAATTTCCGGTTCATGGTTGGCTTGACTCGCCTCTAGGAGGCAGTGGTTGGATGCTATGCATTGGTTCGACATGGATGGCCAGATCATACGTCCGACTCACGAGGGTGGTTACTGGGCTTGAGTGAAACCACTTTATCTAAACAGGATGCATGAGATCCGAGTCTTGAGAGTCGGGTGTTGGCAACCGCTAGTGACTAAGCCAGGGTTCTTGGGTCATGGGATCAAGACAATCTTGGATATATGTCTGAATCTGAAGAACAACGATACAGATCAAACATGGATAGACGCAGCCTTCATCAAGTAACTGCTACTGTTGGTTATGGGTAACTGCCGAGAGCAGTTAGGTTGAGTAACTGTTGCGAGCAGTTATGGATACGCTGGATAACTGCCATGAGCAGTTAGGCCGTAATATATGGCTAACTGCTAGAGCAGTTGGATCGGGTAACTGCCATAAGCAGTTATACCCGAGGTATAAGTTACTGCCGAGTATGGACTGATCACCGTTGGGAACTGACGGCCATAATCCACAAACAATAGGACGGATGTTGGTAATAACTTGATCAGAGGATACATCAGTTGTGTGAGCAGGAAAGATCGGCTTGTTTGATATATTGTTCCATGGCCGATTAGGTAAGAGTGAAGAGTCATCAGTTCTGAGTCATGTGGGGTGGTTGGTTGATTGACTTAGGATTTTACGGTCATTGTTAGTCTAGAAGATGGACTTGGTAACATATCCTATAGGGTAAAAGGATGTTGGGTAGTGCATGAATCATGAAGAGGCTGGATGCATGTCCTCAGAGAATGCAGACTTCTCAGTGGTTACTTAGTTTGTGGGGGTGGTTAGTTGATTGGCTAAGTACCCAAGGGGAATGATTTCTTTATGCACAAGGAGATGGAAATGAGTTCATGGCCGCTGGTCGAGGTGTAAAAGAACTGGAAAATTACATGGAAGCTGGAAACAGCTCGGTCTTAGGTCAGCTCAAGTGTATCAGCTCGATGAGCTGGATGTAGTAGCTCGGTCAGCTGGATCAGCTGGACTGATTAGCTAACAAGCTCCGTGGATGTAGCAAAGGTAAGATCTAGCAATACTCATATAGACATAGAAAGAATGTCTTAGGGGAATGGAACCTCAGATTCGTATGACTTGGTAGAGTTTAGGATCGACTTCTAAGCTAGTTGAGTAGACTAACCAAGGCTGAGGTTATTCGACCGAAAAAGTATTTGATTTGATTTAGTCCAATGACTAAGTACATAATTTTTCGCTGCGTATAAGTTGAAAGGATCTAAGCTAGGAATTGCCTAAGGTATTCTTAAGCTAATGTCTAAGATAACCCTCGCCTTTAGGAGAAATTATAGATAAGGGCAAAAAATGAGAGGTTTGGCTAGGACGTGGCCAGAACGATGAAGGACTTCGACCGCGGCTTAGACCGCCGGGATGGAGCCCTTAAAGTTGGTATCAGAGCGGGCTTGACCCTGTTAATGTTGGTGCTCAAAGAAGTTAAGTTCAAACCGATATTACTTCAAAAAGACTAAGATGACTACGAAACCTTAAGATGTGGTGAGCCAAGTGGGAGTTGAAGTGATATATGGTATCGTGCTTGAGAACGAGAAAGTTCCAAGACGAATCATCTTAGCCAAGATTCACTCTCCAAGGGAAAGAACCTTAAAACCAGGAGGTTGGTAAATCTAATTAATTAGAAGTGATAGAAATTTTTGAAGTACAAAATCAATGTAAGACTTATATCTTATGGATGAATGACCAAGGGCGATACTTGGACCAGAGAGTGTCTGCTGTTGGGAAATGACCAGCACTCTACTAGAGATAAGTGTTACTCCTTGGCAACAGTTCAGAATAAGTGAGCAAATGGAGATGTTCAAGCTGCTATAAGGGAAACATTACATGACTAGTACACGAGTGTGATCGGATGGATCAGCGAGGAATCAGTGTAAGTCAAGGTAATACCCCTTAGATCAGGTCGGATGGGACAGATGATTTCCAAGGTGAATCTGAACTAAGGGAAATAAACTCATTATGTTCTGCTGGTCAATGAAAGAGCATGATACTGGGAATCCTATTATAGAGAGATTGAGGTATATGATTAAACACTTTTGTGAACGTTATGGGACGTTCATGGAAGTGTTACAATTTGGAGAATGGTATCGGGCATTTTCCAAATGTGTGATCAAAACCAAAATCCCACTCATTTAGGTACCTATGCAAAAGGAAATAGTAAAGCGACTGGCAATGCCATGAACGATGTTATGGGACGTTCTTTACGGTGTGGTCAGGAACCGTGGTATTTTCCATGAGAAGATAGTTGGTAAAAATGTCTTCAAAAATTATGTTGGTCTAAGGTAGGCTACACTTGGGGTAAGCAGTCTGGGGGAAAAATATATATCCGATAAGCCTCAATCAAGGTTGGTGCGAGTGGCTTACGCGTCTAAGTGATCCTACCAGGCCTTGACCAAGAGTAGGCTATACCTTAGGAAACATGATGTGTCATCTAAGGCTTGTCAGGTACGGCAAGTGACTTAGGGAAAATATCATGTTTGGTAAGGCAATCGAGTCTAGGGAAGGGATCAGGGTTGACTAACATCACGTCGTATTCTCCTAACTCCTCTGCCCATTTTTCAAGGCATCTAGATGCTTCCGGCTTATGGAACACAGATTTGATGGGAAGGGAGGTTACCACAAAAATCTGATGAGCCTGGAGTAAGGATGTAGCTTTCGGGCTGCGATGACTAGGGCCAAGTCTAGTTTTTCGAGGTGGGTTAAGTGGGTTTTTGCCTTTAGAAGAGAATTATTGACGTAGTACACCGGGAGGTGCTTGCTTTCTTCCTCTCATTCCCTAAAGGCACTCACTGCATGTTCTGATACCGCCAAGTAGAGAAGCAGAATTTCTCCCACATTTGTCGCTCCACTTGAAATCTTTTGGATTTTTCAGAGCCTCGAAGAAAGCGTTGGACTTATCTGACAGCATGGAGATGAACCTGCTAAGATTTTCCATATTTCTGCTAAGCTTCTGCACTTCTTTTACGTTCCTTGGTGAGGAAATGGTGTGTACACATCTTATCTAGGGTTAGCTTCAATCCAACGATGAGTGACTATATACCCTAGGAATTGCTCAGAAGTGACTACGAAGGAACCTTTTGTAGGATTAAGCTTCATTTTGTAATTCCTTAGCGTGGAGAAGGCATGTTGTAGGTAGAATATGTGATCTTCTACTTTTGGGGATTTTACGAGCATGTCGTCTATATAGGCTTCCATACATCAAGCAAGATTTATTGAGGTTTGTGAAGTCTTTACAGACTCGCCACTTGCCATTCTTTTTCCAGACTACTACCACATTGACGAGCCACTCTGGATACTATACTTCTATAATGAATCCAACGTTCAACAGATTTCTGTCTTCTTTGTTGATGACTGCATCCCCTTCGGGGGGCAATTTCCTTCTTTTTTTCCTAGCCAACTGGTGTAGGGGATCGACGTACATCTTGTGCATAATGATTTCAGGATTAATACATGGCATGTCTACACTGAACCAAGCAAAGCAACCGGAGTTGGATTGGGGGAACTCTACCAGTCTTCGTCTCAATCATGCGGGGAGCTTGGATCCTATCTTGAGATTTCTGGTCAAAACTCCTTCTATCAATGGCACCTCATCTATTTATTCAACCTCAGGCTCCTCTGTCTGCAGGGCCAGAGGCTTTCTTGTAATTTCTATAAGACATTGGGTTTTCCCTTCAGGTTCGTCTGATAGCTAGAACAGAGGTTTTCTTGATCTCCTTTAGTTTCTATTAGGTCCCAGGGGCAGGAAATTTCACTATTTGATGGAGGTTGGAAAAGACGGCTCCCATATCGTGAATCCAGGGATGCCCAAGTATCATGTTGTAAGTTGATTTACAATCGACTACCAGAAACTTAATACACATGTTGATTCCTCTTGTGATACGGGAAGCATTACTTCTTCATTGGTTTGTTTGACTTTCCGCTGAATCCTAGGGTCGGAGTAACCTTCTGTGTCAGAGCATCTTCCTCCAGACCCATATCATTGTAGGTGGTTAGGAAGACGATATTGGTGGAACTCTCGTTGTCTATCAGTATTCTTTTTACCAAACAGTTTGCTATAGTGAGGGATTGATTGGAGCACCGTGATGAGGAGCCAAGACCTTCTCCTGCTCTTTAGCCAAGAAACAGACTTCATATGTTTCCAAGAGCAGGCTCTTAGGTCTTCGGGCTTCTTGGCCGTTCTTGGCGTTTCTGGTGCTTTTCTTTGTGGCTGTATGCGTTACACTGCTTACTTCTAAGCCATCAGAGATTACGTGGATTGTCTTATCCTGTGACAGCGTGAAAGTTAAAGTTTATATTCTTAACAAGGAAATCTATCAAATTAACCCTATGAACTACTCTTGCCAATAAAACTCAAATTGCAGTACTTAGGGATCGAATTCAAAGAGAGCGAGAGTACACAATAGATTTCTATAATTTTAATGGTTAAGATAGGCAAGCTATAAATAGAGGTTTTAATTGTAAGTTTATCAGAAATAAGAATTATCTAAAATGCTAAAGTGAATGCAAATATGGAAAAGCGATAGATCTAAGGTTTCAGGCAAGTGAATTATAATGGATAGGATGCATGGAATTATTAATATGTGAGTATAATAAATGTTAACTAGTCTGACCCCTTCTTGTCCTGACTCTCGTATGCGGACAGATAAGTACACCGTGATCGACGGGTAAGGCCGAGTGTCGATCGATGCTAATTAGACCATCTTTCGCATGCATCAAACAACCTAGCTCAATGGAATCAATTCTGGTACATAACCTACTCTAGAACGCAAGCATTAAACACACTTCCAAAGATTGATACTACTTCATCCTAGCAATCCTATTTTTGGGCTAATTCATCAGTACCATTATAAACCCTAAATCTAACAGGTAAATTACTCAGACATGATCATAGAAAACAACTGAATATTATAATGCATATAATTATAAATGGGGTTCCAATACAAATCTTTGAAGGAGTTCGGATCTTCTTCCCTAAGCTACTAAAAAGCAAGGAAACTAAAAACTGAAAAAAACGTGGGTTATTCTGGTGGTGGTCTGCCTAACCAGCTGAATGTGAACTTAGCTGAACGTACTAAACGTCGATCGATGGTCATGCTTGACTTCGACTCGTACTTAGCTGGATATGAACAACTACTAGATATCTCCTCTGAATACTCTAACAAACTCTGTTATTTTCATAATGCTCCAAAACGTACCTTGACATGTAATGACTCTAAAAAACACAGTCCATACACACATAGTAGACTCCAAATAGGGTCCACATGATGGTCTAAAACTAGTAAATAACAAGGTATATCAACTCCCCCAAACTTAACATTTTGCTTGTTCTCAAGCACAATAAAGGTAGCATGTGAAAGATGTTTGAAAAGCGGGGACTCACATAATATATAAGTATAACTATCACCCCTATTATATCGCAACCACATCAAATAATGCTAATCAAAGAGAAACTATATATGTCCTATCCTAGTATAGCAACCAAATTTATTCTACCAGCAATTCAACAAATAATAATTTGACTCACCCCTTTACTAATCTCATTTCTTTGCATAAAAATAAAATGCAGGCTTTACCTTGGGAGTATCGATCAAAGGACACATGGACTCAAATCCTGTAAATTTGCATACACATGTATAAAGTCTTTCCTGATCCCTTTCTTCCCTCTTCTCTCTTTGAATCTGTTTAGATCTCAAACTCAGTGGACAATGATGCCGATACAATCCATCTTGCCATCTTATTTTCATTTTTTTGCTGAAAAAGTTGTAGGCAAATAGTGGGGTCATCGGTAATGTACCTACCCCTCACTTCCAACAATGTGTCATCATATCAATCTTTTCTTTTACAGATCTTGAAGAGAGTGAGAGAAAGGAATCAAAAATACACATGCTAGTACCTTACAAACCTGCAAAAGGAATGCGATCTAATGTATGCCAAGCCCCGAAGCAAGAAAAATAGTCAGTATTAGGTTGGAGATCAACTTTGGTTCCTTCAAACTTTCTTAGTAAGTATGATCTAACGGAATGATGATCCACGTTGGCATCTCTAGTAATCTCTGCAATTATCATGTCTAAGAATGGTGGTTTAGTGTGGTTAGTCAATAAATAAGGTATGATCATAATCCTCTTCTTGACTCAATATATGTTTTTGAAAAAACTTAACAAATAAAAGCTCAAAATAACTAAAAGCATTAGTAAACCTCCCCCAGACTTAAATAACATTGTCCCCAGTGTTATCATTCCCGGTTTGGTTAAGGAAAAACTAAATCATAAGTAAAAGGTAGAGAGAAAGTCGAGGTTATCAAACTCCGTAAGGTGTGTCGACCGAGGGTGAGTGATGATTCTAGACCGATGGTAAACCATCCAAGCAGTCGATCGATGGTGAGGTGTTGGTGTCGACCGATGGTGGTTTCAATCTTTTTTACTCCTTCTTTGAAGACCTAAAGTAATTAAATAAAAACCGTAATTAATAACTAAATAATGAAAAACCAAATTAAAACTTAATGCACAGTGGGTTGCCTCACACTCAGCACTTGGTTATAGTTTTAAGGTCGACGTTTGCACTTCTGGACTAGTAAGGTGGTTCATTGAACCAATGTGGAAAGCATGTATTCACATACTTTCTGTTCGTCGCAACCCATGCACTAATGAAGCTTCTCACAGCTTCTTCTCCTCTGTTTCTCTGGTTATCCATTCTTCTCTGAGCAATCTTCATTGTACTCATCCTTTCCTAGAGTGTTTGAATGCATCTCATCACCATGTTAAGCCTGGCATATGTGGGCTCTGAAACATCATCCAACTTATGGTAGATATTATCCCTCATCAAGTCTTGAGAAAAGTAAACTCCATCAAGCTTGTCTTCCAATTAATTTCTCTGCTACCAGCCTCTGCCTAAATGTTGCGTGATGATTATCAATTGATGGCCTAGTGTTGCCGTCGCTCGGTGCTGAACAATCTGCTCCAAGCGATTGTTGTTGTCTGAAGAGATTTTCTGATCCATTAGCCATTGCGAGTATGTCTGATATATCCTCCTTGGATACATTGAGAAGTCTTCCACCCATTGCTCGTGCATATCCATCTGGGTCCCTCATAATTCCAAACTCATTCGGTCTGAGATTACCATAATCCTCATCGTATCCTACACAATTAGTGTCGATCGATGTTGCATTCCAGGTTTAATAGGATCCTCTGAGATTTCCAGCCTCCACTAGTGCAAGAGTACGGTACTCGACTGCTTCTTCTTCAAAATAGGTTGTGTCGTAATCTAGGTTAGCCATCTCACAGTATTGCTGTCTAATGTAGACTATTTCTTATAGACTGTCTTCTTCATTCTGATCTGTGGCATGACCGTCGACCAATTGTTGAATGCCGAGAGCGTAGACCGATTGTTGTATGCTGAGAGTGTAGACCGATTGTTGTATGCTGAGACCGTCGAGCGATTGTTGAAGTTGGGAATCGATCGATTCTGAAGGGTGGATTTTGTGCAGTTTATGTATGTAAGGGCCGTCGAGTGATGTCAAGGATTGGGTATCGATAAGTTCTGAAGGGTGGATTCAATGCAGGTTCTGTATGTAGCTGCCATCGAACGATGTCGAGGGTTGGGTATCGCTCAATGCTGTCTCCGCATACTCCTCCCCTAGGTCGTAATTGCAGAAGCATGTAGCAATTAAATCTGGATCATCACCCAATTCTATCAAGAGTAGCCTTGTTCTTCACTTTAAAAGGTTCATAAAAATTATTTGGATCAATTAAGGATAGATACAACCTGTTTGTCTTCATGTCGCAGATAGTTCCCACTGTCTCTATGAATGCTCTTCCAAGGAGTAAGGAAGAGTTCTAGTCAATCTTTATATCCATCACATGGAAGTTTACTGGGACTAAGGCGTTGCAAATCTGCACTGGGACGTCTCGGTGTATCCCTCCTGAATTCATCTTGGAGCACTCCACAAAAGTGAATGCATCACTGGAAGGCTCCACTTTCAGGCTCAGCTTCTCTGTCATAACTCTAGCCATGATGTTGACTGATGATCTAGTATTGCAGAGGGCATTGAGTATACTTGTGGCCTTTGGCAAAACATGTAAACATGAACTTTTGAGGGTCACTTTTCTTCTTGAGAGTGATCCTCAGTTTTAGCTTCTCTTTGAGGCCATTGAACATGCGCTCTATATCCTCATCTGTCACCTTGGATTCCCTGAAAAATATTCACAATCTATAGGTATAGTACGCTTCATCAAATTGAGTATCTAAAGGAATTTTAAAACCTCTTTTGGCAAAGCCATCCATCTCTTTGTTAGTTGCTTCCCTGCGCAGATGTTTAGGAATCTTCTACTTTCTTCTGGGGTGTCTTTCTGTTGACTTATCAACTATCATTACCTGAGGTGTATCAGCATTCTGTTTTGGAGTCTCCATATTCATATGTCTGAAAACAAGCTTGCATTCAAAGTTGGTAAACGAACTGGTTCTGCTGTTGAAGACCGTCGATCGATGTTGACAACTCGACATCGATCGATGTTCGAAGACTCACACGAAGCTACAAAATCTTAGGGTTCTGTCGATCGATGCTCAAAAACGGGTGTCGATCGACACCAGCGCGAACTGCCGAAAGACATAGCACTTTCTACTCTGAAATCTCCCTCTTGGAGTTGTTCTCCCTTCACCTCCTGCAAGAAATCATCACATATCAATGCACTGACGGTGTTTCAGACCATCTTCCCCTTTCTCCTTAATCGGGGTCTCATGTCTCTAAATGGCCTCACTTGTCTAGACCACTTGATTCTCCAACTTCTTGACATGAGTGCTGAGAGTCTCAAACTTTTTGTTGAGGTTGATGTACATAACATCTATCTTTACATTGAAATTCACGGCCATCTTCTGCTGCTGCTCCAATATTTTATCAGCCATAGATTCTAACTTGCTCTTATGACTATCTGGAGGTGAGTTCTGATAAGAAGATCCAAAGCTCCCTTTGTTGTTGCAGGGCCTCTGCTGCTTTGAACTTTGGTAGTAGTTGCTTTTGTTGCAACCATAGGAGTTTCTGTTGTAGCTTTGATTTCCATGTCTCTCGAAACCGTTTCCACCAACAAAATTCACTTCTTCTATGGCTTTCAATTCCCGCTTCCTGAAAAACTTCTGAACATTGTCCAACTTTGCTTTGACTTCATCTATCTGCTCCTTTCTCAAAGATGGAGCTGATTTCTTTCTCTCATAATCAGTGTTCTTTGTGTTATTGCTAAACGCCAAATTCTCAACAAGCCCTGTTGCTTCTTCTGGACTCGTAGTGTTGAAATTCCCTTCGTTAGTTGTGTCTAAAGCCATCTGGTACTGCAGATCAATACCTCTGACGGAGGTGCTAAGTAGTTGCACCTCATTGAAACCATGGTGTGGGAAGTCTCTCTGGTATGACTTGAATCTGAACCAAGAGCTTCTGAATGATTCTTCAGCTTCCTATGTGAATGTATCGATTCTGCTTCTCAAGTCCTCTGCTCGCGCATCATCAAAGAAATTGCGCTGGAACGCATTCTCGATGTCTGTCTAGTATGTCAGAGATCCTGGTGGTAGCTGTTTAAGCCAATGTGAAGACTCTCCAGAAAGCAAGTACTGGAAGAGCTAACAAAACAGATAGTCCTCAAGGACTCCATTGGATTTAATAACAGATACAAGTTCCTTAAACCGCTCCAGATGATCCATTTGATGCTCATGTCGCGATCCATGGTAGGTTGTATGCGCAACAAGTGCAAAGAATGACAGTTTGATCTCAAAGTCATTCATCTAGAAAGCTAGAGAACGAATAGCAGATCTGTTAGCATAGAACTGGTATGGACGATTGTAATCTTCCAGTGTTTGTTGAGCAACTTGGGCATTATCTTCAGGTCAAGCTACTGCACCGTCTGCTTCTAGTTCAGGGATTACAGCCCCCTGATCATCAATTCTCAGACCCATTGCATTACGAAGATGACCTTCAAGGTCATAAAGGTCTCCTCTTTCATATCGGACCAAAACTAAAGTCACAACCATCTGCACTCGTGAACTACTATCGATCGATGCCGTGTTGGTGATGTCGATCGATGTTGGTCGTGAAGAAGCTTTGATCGGCGTTGAATGTTGTTGTTGATCTATTCTTGACGTATCTTTTTGTGGATTGAGCGTTAGATTACAACAAGATATGAGAAGAGTAATTACTGGTTATTATTGCTTCTGGTACTGTTGGGCATGCACCTGAAACACAAGAAAAAAAATTATTAGTAATTGTAGTAATAAAAAAGCCTAAACTAAACCTAGAAAATAAATCTAATGGTGATCCTTGCTCCCCAGCAACGACACCAAATTTGACAGCATGCGGGTTAAGAATTCAATAATTCTAATGGTTAATCTAGGTAAGTTTATCAGAAATAGGAAATTGTCTAAAATACTAAAGGTAATGCAAATATGGAAAAGTGATAGATCTAGGGTTTTAGGTAAGTGAATTATTATGGATAGGATGCATGGAATTAATAATATGTGAGGTCAATAAATATTAACTAGTCTAACCCCCTCTTGTCCCAACTCTCGTATGCGGAAAAAGAAGTACATTGTCAATAGACGACTAAGGCCGAGTGTCGATAGACGCTAATTGTGGGGGCTGGAATCCACACCGTCAATTTCCCTAAAGATAGGAAAGTAAAATCGGAGGAAAGTGAGGAAAACCCTAACTTTCCTTGAGATCTCGGATTCTCTTCAAAAGCCAACGACAAGTAACAAAACAAATGCAAAAAATATGAAAAGATAACAAAAACAAATTCATAGAGAAAGTTAGATCTTATTTCGAATCTGCGTAAAAGCGATGCAATCACTACAAGATATTATGAAAGCTTTGGCTGCAAGAACTTTCAGTGAGTTACATAGTTCTAGTAACCTAAAACTATAAATCTAATCGAGTCGCAGCTCGATAACAGAAGACGAAAAAGATACGAAAATAGGTTTTGATTGATTTCGGACTGAACCGTATGAAAGGCTGCCAACGTACCCCTCTCGAGGATCAAGCCGAACGTAGTTTAATTGAAAGAATGGACCAAGAGATCGAACTGCCTGGGAAAATTCGTCTGGTAATCGAGTGCATGTCATACAAATAGAACAAGTCGAGCATAATGCCTAAAGTTTCTAAGTGCAGAGAGTTCTAGAGTCTAAAAATTAATCTAGAGGAATCCCTTGACATCTTCATCCTATATTTCCTTATATACTCCATTGGATGCGGTTTGCCTCTTCCCGCTTTTTCCCTCGGCCGAATCTATCTCTTCTGGATATTTTCCATTTTTCTCCAACTTCGTGTTTATCTTTGGAAACTTGACATTTATCTCTTTGAACTTTAACATTTATCCTCTTCTGCAAACAAAAGGGATAGACCGTCATAATGATTGGGCTTGATTTCTAATAAATCATAAGTGGGCTGTTGGTCTCGTTTAATCCTTTCTCGAGCCATTTTTTGGACTTGAGCAGTTTTATGATTTATCAACATAACGCTCCCGAAACGAAGTCGATCCTTAAGGAAACCCAAAATTCTCGTATAAGAAAAACAACTTATGGTGTTTAGTGAACTGTTGTCGTTTTATACGATCTTTTCGGATCTCGCAAGAGAAGACATGTTCTTACGATTTTTGTCATAAAGTTTGACGGTAACTTCGATCGAGACGAAACAAGAAACAGTTTGATCAGGATCGGAAAGGAGGCTCTCGGAACAGGATGAATCAGACTTAGATAAATTCGCTTTACCCACTTTGCTTGTTAGACGAGATGGATGGATACACCTCGCCCAACGGGGGAAGTGGAGATCCACCTCACCCGACGGGCGATGTGGAGGTTGTGTTGCGATCCGTTGTCTTTTTTTGGATGTTTGAATAGTTTGCCAAGAAATCGTGTAACCTTTCTTAGTGTTTTTGAGTTTACACAAAGCGTTTAGTGACTTCTTACTTTCATACGAAGTGTTTTGGTTACTTCGTATACCTCCGTGAAGGGTTTGGGTAACTCTGTAGGCTTATACGAAGTGTTTAGGTAACTACGTATGTTTATACCAAGCTTTAAGTTCACTTTGTTTTTTTCGTAAGAAGTTGCTAAGTTTCCGTTAAATCATTTTCTGGGAACTTTTAGGCACCAACTGCTAGCCCCCCAGCTCGTAAGAATCGTGGTGTTCTTGCGAGCGGTTATGCAAGTTAGGTAAGTTAGGCGGAATTAATGGATAAAATATTTGTAGATAGCAGTTTACTCACTCTAAAAGAGCAGAATGCAGTAGGATTGGGGATGCGCCTTGTGAAGACTACCTACCTACCCTTGTGGAAATGATCAAGCCTTTCGTAGTTCGTTCTGGAGTTAGGGTTCTTACGACCTGTTTTCCAGTGAGACCTTTATGGTCTAGTTGTGTGTTTTATTTGGCCAAGTGTGGCCTTATGTTTTTATTTGGGAGTGGCCGTTGCTGGGTTTGAATCCCTGCCGCTTTTCGGCTTTTGTATGAACCAGAATTTTTATAAAAGAAGGTTTGCGATTAACGAGCGTGTTGTGTAACTGCGTGCAGAGGGAAGATTAGAGTTGTCATCTCGTAACCTAACTCTTACTTGTAGATCGTTCTGTTTGTTGCTCGTTTGGGATGTAGAAAAGAGTTTCGTGAGCGTTTAGATGTGAACAAAGAGACATGCTTTCAGGATCTCATATCTTCTGATATTTCATGCCTTGAGACGTTAGAGACCAGTGTGATGGGTTTAGGGCAAAACCTAGGTTTACTCTTGGTTAAGGCTTGCGATGACTAGTCGGCTTTCGTTTTCCCTGTTGCGATTTCTTCCTGATTTCGTACCGCTTTAAAGTCCGCGATATGTTCTCGGCTTATACGAATTGTCTGGTCGGAATCTAGCACTCTGAAGGTTCTGACCAAAATTTCAGATTTCTTTTATAGTGCTATTACCCTTGTGTCACGTGTATGATATCTATCCCTGCAAGATAACTTAGTCTGTTTAGGACGTTGCGAGTTCGTTGTGATCAGAAACAAACTTAATTGTAGATACTATCGTTTTTGATTTTTCGCGAAAGACACATGTTTATGAAGTTGTTTGTGGTTTATAGTCGTGGACCGACTGATTGGTCTTCCAAGATGGTGTTTTCATCGAGGAAGGTATTTTATCGAAAACAATTCTTCAGGCGTATGCGACATCTCGCGATGCCGAAGATTGTTTTTTCTTTCGTATGCCGCGCTTCGCGTTTGAAAACTTTGCGGGTTAGATGTGTTTTTTCTGAGAATAAGGGTTTAGTCTTAATCCCTGCTCGGCGAAACATTTTGGTTTGTTTGCGGATGTTCGCATACTATTGTTTATGTTTCGATGTTAAGTTTTTGATTCATGATAGAGGAATTAGGACCAAGGGGCCGTGTCCGCTTGTCTCTGGGAAGAATTTTTTTTGTTCACTGTGCTTTGTGAAGAATTAAATTTCCGAGATTTTTTTCGTGTATAGTTAAGGATGTTTCATATAGCTTTAGGAACTTTTTCACGAGTTTCTCCGTATGTGCCGCGTCTTCAGTGTAAAACGTTGCGGTCTTGAAGTTAATTGTCGAGTGTACAGAATTTGGTTGATTGTTGACAAGTTCAAGTGTTTTGGATAAAAAGACCGAGCTTTGTTATGAAGAATTTATCGTATGATTTCTGTTTCTGGGTTATACAATTATTATTTGCATAATCGTCACTTGCTGTTTTTAGACAAAACGTGGATAGCCGTTCAGCCGTTAAGTGATCTGATGGAGCGGTGGTTGCACAAATGTTTCAGCTTGGGAAAAAGAATGCACTCAGCCGCGTGGCTGAGGACGTTCCGGTCATGGATTAGACTATGGCACTTTCGTGTTAACATTAAGGTCATGTTAGTTTATAATTTCCCTAAAGGAGGTGCCAAATTCTAGTTTGGAATTTTATTGGAGGGCATAATTGGCTGAGGGCCAAAGAGCATTTGTTAATTTTGATGGACCAACTCGGAGTTTATCCGAGCTAAGATGGCTGATGGTGTTACAAAACGATTTAACATTTTAGGTATCAGTTATACGATGAATGTTTGTATAATGTTCCCTTTGGTCGTACGAAAATTGTTTTATTTTTGGTTTTGTGAAGATAGAGCCGAAGGGTCTTGATAAAGAACTCCTGCCCGATGCATGCCTGCTTGGTTGTAACCGATGGAATGGAAAAGCAGAATTCGGCCAGCCGCGAGGTTAAATAAAGCTGCTTCGTATTACTTGTTCTGATGATACGAAGGATTTTTTGTGTAAGTTTCTTAAGAAGGGTTTCCCACAGAAGTAAACGGAGAATTTTCGTCGCCAATTATTTGTGATTTTCCTCCTTCACGTTTTTTGTCATACGGGTAACCAGATTCATGAAGATGGTGAATCAGTGCTATGTATGGACTTGTCAAAGTAGCAATGTTTTTCGCAGATTTTACGAGAAACGTTTCCGCTCTGATTTCGATCTTTGGTGAAGGTTGGTTGGAGTTACTCGTGGAATTTTAACAAGGTTTATTTCGTTACGATCTAATCGCCGAACGTTTTTCGTAGGTTCTTGACTTTTATACAAAACTTACTTTATCAAGTCGAAAGGGTCTTCGAGACTTTGGCTAATCGTCGAGTTTCTGTTTGATATTGATACAAGTTTTCTAGATGCGTGATTGCGACAAGAGATGCTGTATAGTCCTCGAGATTATATCAAAGATGGTTTGGGTATGTTGCTAGCGTTTGGACAAACCTTAGGTTGTCGTTTGCTTTTCTGGACGATTTTTTAATGAGGTATCGCATTGCCTAAATTAATTTCTGCCTACCGCTGAGAGAGTTTTCTTTGTTGAAAACGTTTTCTCGATACCGAGGAAAAAGGTTTTTTTAAGTACGAGAGTATACGAAAATAGTATACGTACATACTCCTTCCTTTTTTTAACAAAAGGAAACGGCTGAACAAAAGTTTTTTTTCTTTTGAAAATCGGGATGATCGACAATCTGGGTCGGTTTGGAGACGACTCTAGTATTGCAATTTGGTGATTTTCAGGTTGGCGACTTGGAATACGTCGGTTCTTAAGAAAATTTCTAAGAATAAGTCGGTTTTAAGATGACGTTCGTGTCTCTAGTTCTTTCTTTCTTTGGGAAGCGATCTGAGTATGCGTGGCGATCGTTTCTCGATTTTCCAAGAGTTCAGATCGGTTTTCAAGATCCACCTAAACAGTCATAGAAAAATAGATAGAAAATATCACCTAAAATTAAGTTTGCTAGACTCTCCGCCAAGATTCTAAGTGTCCTAAAGTTTATGGAAATCTCCAAAGCGATTTTATTTTCTTAGTTCCTTCCTACGATAATTCCAATGCGGACATACTTTAGGTCTCAAAGATTCAGGTTTGCATTTTCTCTGTTTTTCTTGCTATTTTTCCTTTCCCTTGTCACGTTTATATGTAACTTACAAATAGTGAAAATATTGATTCTTTCCGGCTGTATTTAGGCTCGAACATGTCTTGCGATTTTCATCGATCCATATTTTCGGTATCGGTGCTTATCTTTTGAAACTTGACGTTTATATTCTGAACTCGACTTTCATCTTCTCGGAAATAAAACGGTTCAAAATACTTGTATAGTTGAGGTGACTAAGGTGTTAAGTTAGCCGTTTCCGTTTTATACAATCAATTTGGATCGATACAAGAAAACAATTCTTTGCGTTTTTCCTAACGCAAAGTTCCAATGGTATCCAATCGAGACAAAACAAAAGACGTTTTTGATGGAGATTTGAAGGAGAACGTAAAGATGGAGGTAAGAGCGAGTAGGACGTCCAAGAGGTCGAAGAGGAGCAAGTCGAAGAGTTTTGATGAGTCTTAATTGTTTTTATCGTAAAATCTCAATGAAGACTCCAATTGAGATAAAACGAAAATAATTTCGATCGCGATTCAATGTAGAAGCTCAAGAAGTGGTCCATTTCACCACTTGGGACAGGAGAACTGGTCAACTTTGCCAAACCGTCGAAGTGAAGGTCATGGTTGATCGAACATACTTGTTTTCGTCGTAAAATCTCAACGAAACTCTGATTGAGACGAAACGAAAAGCAGTTCAATTGCGATCCGAAGGAGAATCTCAAAGAATGGTCCACTTCACCACTGGGACGAGGTGTACTAAGTCCACTTCACCGAATGGGGAAAGTGAATTTCTTGTCTGTCCACTTTGCCGAATGGGCAAAGCGGACTGCTTGTCGGTCTGTGAGCATGCTTTCGAGTTTGGCTGTTTCGTGAATGTTATCAGATTTATCCTATGAAAGTTGTATCATAAGATACTAACTGGTTTCACTTTATGAACGAGGTTCCATTAAAAATTTCCAAGTTTAATTTTACGAAAGTTGTTTCGGAAAATGTTGTCGAACTTTGATTTTACGAAAGTTACTCCAAAAATGTCACGAGTTTAGTTTTACGAAAGCTTTTTCCAAAATGTTGCTGAGTTTAATTTTACAAAATTTTTATGTGATGAGATTGGTTATTGGGACTCAACTTAATCAGAAATCTTCTCGTTTTCGCAGGATTTACCCGAGTAAGGTTTGAGCAGTTTTTCCAAAGTAAGCTTAACCGAGAATTTTTGAGAATTCATTGGATATGTGATATACGATCGAAACTTGATTTATACAAAATCTCAGGTTTCAGAAAAAAAATTCGCAGTGAGGGATACGATCTCCCGTTATGCTCAATTTAGTCTTCGTCGGACGTTTTAGGTTTCGAGTGATCAAATAGAGATCAACTTCGGTTCTTTGAAAATTATCGAGGAGAAGTACAGCGGTGGGGGTCGTGTGCCCGATTTTCTGTTCTTCCTTTTATCGGAGTAACAAAGGGTTTCTCTGCGATTTCTGGGAGAGCAAGATTTATTTTTTCGGAAAGTTTTTGAAAAACATCTTCTCGTCGAACCCTTCCGTGCTGAGATTTCTCAAACTCGGTGATGAGACAAATTTTACGGGGTTTGATAGATTTTATCGTTGCCCTCTCTGTTTAGATAGAGATATCACTAGCTCTTTTGGGTGCTTTTCCCGTGGCAAACATTCGGGATTAGGTTTTCGATTTTATCGAACACTGAGGCGTTTGCATAAGCGTTGGCCATAGGAGCAGTCAGTGCCGCAAGTTTGTCTTTCATATTTTCAGACAGTTTTATCAAGCGTTTTGTGGCCATGAATTAGAGTAATCTGTATTCCCCCTCCTTCTAGCGCCAAACTGTGGGGGCTGGAATCCACACCTTCAATTACCCTAGAGATAGGAAAGTAAAATCGGAGGAAAGTGAGGAAAACCCTAACTTTCCTTGAGATCCTGGATTCTTTGCGAAAGCCAACGAAAAGTAACCAAACAAATGAGGTAAATATGAAAAGATAACAAAAATGAATTCATAGAGAAAGTTAGATCTTATTTCAAATCTGTTTTAAAAGTGTTGCAATCACTACAAGAGATTATGAAAGCTTTGGCCGCAAGAGCTGTCAGGGAGTTACATAGTTCTAGTAACCTAAAACTATAATCGAGTCGCAGCTCGATAACAGAAGACGAAAAAGATACGAAAATAGGTTTTAATTGATTTCGGAACGTTATGAAAGGCTGCCTACATACCCCTTTCGAGGATCAAGCCGAACATAGTTCAATTGAAAGAATGGACCAAGAGATCGAACTGCCTGGGAAAATTCGTTTGGTAATCGAGTGCATGTCATATAAACAGAACATGTCGAGCATAATGCCTAATGTATCTAAGTGTAGAGAGTTCTAGAGTCTAAAAATTCATCTAGAGGAATCCCTTAACATCTTCATCCTAGAGGTCCTTATGGATAGTTTTTCATTTTCCTTTGATCTTCGTGTTTATCTTCGGAAACTTGACATTTATCTCCTTGAACTTTAACATTCATCTTCTTCTGCAAACAAAAGGGATATACCGTCATAACGATTGGGCTTGATTTCTAATATATCATAAGTGGCATGTTGGTCTCATTTAATCCTTTCTCGGGCCATTTTTTTGGACTTGAGCATTTTTACGATTTATCGAAAGAACGCTCCCGAAACGACGTCGATCCTTAAGGAAACCCAAACTTCTCGTATAGGAGAAACAACTTATGGTGTTTAGTGAACCGTTGTTATTTTATATGATCTTTTTGGATCTCTTAAGAGAAGACATGTTCTTACGATTTTTGTCGTAAAGTTTTGATTATAACTCCGATCGAGACAAAACAATAAATAGTTTGGTCGAGGATCGGAAAGGAGGCTCTCATAACAGGATGAATCAGACTTAGATAAATTCGCTTGACCCAATTCGCTCGTTAGACAAGATGGATGGATCCACCTCGCCAACACGCGAAGTGGAAGTCGTGAAGGATCCACTTCGCCCGTCGGACTTGTTTTGGATGTTTGAATCGTTTGCCAAGAGATAATGTAACCTTTCTTTGTGTTTTCGAGTTTACACGAAGCGTTTAGTGACTTCTTACTTTCATACGAAGTGTTTCGGTCACTTCATATACCTCTGTGAAGGGTTCGGTTAACTCTGTAAGCTTATACGAATTGTTTAGGTAACTCCGTATGTTTATACAAAGCGTTAAGTTCACTTTGTATTTTTTGTAAGAAGTTGCTAAGTTGCCGTTAAATCATTTTACGGGAACTTTTAGGCATTGATTCCGTCGTGACCGGTTGTGACACCAAAACTAATCATACATGAAGCTCGTCCACTATGCTAATTAGACCAGCTCTTGCATGCATTTAACAACTTAGCTCAATGGAATCAATTTTTGCACAGAACCTACTCTCGTAGTTGTCCATGTCCTAAGTTCAGGTTTCTAGTTAGCTACTCTAGAACGCAAGCACTAAACAAAATTCCAAAGATTGATACTACTTCATCCTAGCCATCCTATTTTGAGGCTAATTCATCAATACCATTATGAACCCTAAATCTAACAGGTGAATTACTCAGACATGATCAATGAAAACAACGATTAATTGAATAATATAATGCGTAGAATAACAAATGAGTTTCAATACAAATCTCTGAAGGAGTTCAGATCTTCTCCCTTAAACTACTAAAAAGCAAGAAAACTAAATACAGTAAAAACGTTGGTTTTTCTTGTGGTGGTCTGCCTAAACAATGGCAGAACCCATATAAACTAGGTCAAAACTGTTCCAGGGGCATTATTGTAAATTTCTTAAGTTGGGTTTTAAGTCGGCCAATACTCTGTGAGTGAGCTGTCAATAGATAGCAAGTATGCTCCGTCAATTGATGGTCATGCTTGACTTCGACTCGTACTTAGCTGAATGTGAACAACTACTAAATATCTCTTCGGAATACTCTAACAAGCTCCAGGATCTCCATAATGCTCCAAAACGTACATGTACATGTAAAGACTCTAAATACAGTCCAGACACATATAGTAGACTCCATATAGGGTCCAAATGTTGGTCTAAAACTGGTAAATAACAAGTTATATCATCATGTCACAGTGGTGAGGCAGAGGCAGTTCCAGCAGGCTGGCTAGTCGTCTACTTGTTGAGGAGATTCTTTGCCCTGGAAGAGAAAAATTTCTCAGACGTGTGCTTTCTTTTAACAGTTTATTGACCTCCATCTTAAGTGCGACGCAAACTTCCGTTTTGTGACCGTGGTCATTATGGAAGTCGCACCACCGGTTTGGGTTCCGGAAGGAAACTGGTGCTTTAATTTTTGAGGTCACTTGACCTTAGGGTCCATCTCCCTCAGAACATTGATCAATTGCAGCTTTCAGAGACTCGGCTCGATGCTCGAGGACCTCGTAGAGGTTGTCGAGCATTTTATCATGGCTCCTACTACTTGCAAATTGCTCCACGAATTTGTCGGTCAAAATTGCAAAAGAGTTTATCGACATGTTGGGTATATTAATGTACCATGCACATAGCGGTCTCCCTAAGCTCTTTTTTTATTGCTACAGTTAGCATTCTCTACTTGTATTGGGCCACATGGTTGTCTGGGTTGTTGGTACTGTAGTACATCCTCAGATTGGGGAAGGAGAACTTCCTTGGAATCTCTACCAACGCGATCTCATCTGTCGTACATCCTCATATATGGGGCCGCTTGTCCGGATTTAAGGAGTGAAATGCGTTTTTTTATTGTTCTAGCAGGGTATGAATATCCTAAACAATTAACTATCAAATTACCCTAGTCTTAACACACAAAAAGTACTATTGCCAAAAGATATCAAGTGTAGTACTTAGGGTTCGAATCCACAGAGAGTAATGGCACAAAATAGATTTCTTATTTCTAAAGATTAAGCTAGGTGAATATATATATAAATTGGTGGCAAACAATCGGTTAAGGAAATATTCCTTATCAAGAAGTAGAGATGCAATATGAAAATATGTTAATAATGCAAATATGAAAATATTCTAATAAACTAACTTGATGCAAATGTAAATATGTTAGATCTAGAGTTTCAAGCCTAATGGATTATAATGGATAGGAAACACAAATATGTAAATATACTAGAACTCAAATATTAACTATTCTGACTCTTTTAACTCCAACTCTCATATGCGAGCAAAGGAAAGACCATCGATCGACGGCTAAGGTCTGATGTCGATCTACGGTGAAATCAGAAGGAAGTGTAAACGAGATTTGATAAGTCCACCAGACTTATTAGACCATTTCTCGCATGCGCCTAACAGCCTAGTTCAATGGAGTATATTCTGGCACAGAACCTACTCTCGTAGTCGTCCATGTCCTACTTTCGAGATCCTAGTTAGCTACTCTAGAATGCCAGCATTAAGCACAACTCAATTGATGGATATTAACTTAACAAGCAATCCTAGTTTTGGGCTAATCCATGATGGCTATCATTCAACCCTAAATCTAGTTGATAACTACTCAAACATAATCAAAGAAAGAACAATAGTCGTAATGTAAAAAAACTGGGGTTCCAATATTAATCTCCCTAAGGAGTTATGAATCTTCTCCCCTATAATCTTGAATTATAAAACTTTGTGTGTTGTGTCAAGCCTTGCATGCACTTGCACACTCTCCTTTTCTCTCAATACATAAGCATAAATATAAAACCCTAAAACTAAGTCAAAACTCATCAAGCGTATTCTTGTCATTTGTCTTCTAAACTTGGGCTTTTCAATCGGTTGTCTGTAAATTGGATGTCGATCGATGGCAAGTGCGCAACATCGATCGACCCTGGTCTATCATCATCGTTTGACTAAGGTTGTGTTGTCGATCGACGATAGTTTTGTATTTTGACTTCTCAAATAGTTAGCTACGGATTCTTCTCCTCTAGATGCTCCAAAAGCTCCAAGTATTTCCATATATCTCCAAAAAGTTCATGGACCTGTAAATACTCTAAAACATATCTTAGACACACATAATAGACCTTAAATAGAGCCTAGAACATGGCCTAAAACTGGTAATAAATAGGCTATATCAAGGAGCTACTCCTAATGGTCCTTTTATCATGGACTGGTAGACTTTGAATTAGAAAACGTCCGCTGGAGCTAGGCGGTCATGGAGGACTTTCTTGCTATTACTACTTCTGATGTCTCTTCGTCATTTTTAATCTCCGAATCATTGGCTTGAGTTCTTCTTGCAATATCGGCTGATGTAGTGGCATCTCCATAAAATGGTGGAGCCTAGTATTGTTGCCTTCTTCTATTGGAGTTTCCAAAGGTCGCATTGGTCGGAATCACTTATTTCTTGTTTTGTGGAGAACTTGATTCTCTTCTCGAAAAAGTAAGATCTCAGTTACGAGTTGTGAGAGCTTCTCTACGCGTTCCTCCAGCAGCTTGGAGTGTTCACTTAGCGTATTCTTCAAGACCTTAACTTCTGAGAGAATCTTTGGTTTGTCTGCTGCTGCGTCTCGAGATTTCTGTAGCTCAGTGACTTGACTTTGTAAAGCATTGTCGAGCTTGCATCACGGTTTCGGCCAGGGTGGCTGGAGGCTGCTCATCTTGTTCACTTTCTATCATCATCACGTAGCTTAGATTACCCCCTCCTTCTAGCGTCAAAATATTAGGGTATTTTTAGGTGGGATCTTTGTAGACACTTCAGAATAGTAAACAAATCAGAGAGAAGCAATAATCAAGACTGAAAGAGAGTTTTTATTGATTGTATGAGCATGAACTACAATGTTTGGTATATAAATCCTAGTTTTATCCGCCTAAATCTATTCTCTTAGTCTTACAATGACGATCCCTTGTTCTTGGGTTTGGGCTCTTAATTTATAGTTTAGCCGTGGTCAGTTATTATGTTAGAGTCTTCCATATTCAGAAATATGGAAGAATCCCCTTTAAGAGATATCTTCCATCTTTGCCTGGGGCCAAGAATGGAGCCAGAATCTGAGCCGGCCGAGACTTTTCCAGGCAGGAATTGGAAGGACGGCGTCATACTCGAAAGCTGGAGTAGTCTCTTCCTAGGTTATTTTCCCCCAAGAGTACCCATAAGTTGTGTTTTCCCAGAGCAATCTTTCAAAACCCATCCGCATCCCGTCAAGATCGATGTAGAGATCCAAGAACTATCCACCATGCATATATTCTAAAAGCATAATAATTGGGTAATGGTGAGCAATCGTAAAGGTCCAAGTCGTCCATTGCCTCACCTCAGTTCAAAAGGAGGATTCAAGTGTCCAAAAGGCACTCCTCGCAAGTCTCATTTTACCATATGCAAGGGGAGTAACCAGTTCAATATTTGAGTTGAAGGTTGATTGATATATGCCTCGGGGAGTTGATGGATGTGTATGTGCATTGTGTTGTAGGTACTTGGAGATATTTTTAGCAGAAACTGGTGGTTCCTAACCCCTTGAAGATGGTGAGTAGTCAGAATGAGGGGGAGACACAGTCAGCCTAAAGAGGAGTCATGAGATGTTGATGTGTGCAAACTGTGGATTTAACACTTGTAGCAGAAGTCAGGCCATGATCCAGAGTCTAAGGAATCCAAATTGAATTATCTTAAGCTCCTTAGACTCACTAGCCAATCCCTAGGCTTTGTTGAACTCCACTCTTTTTTCCTTGCAAGGTTTTATCCCAAAGTGGTTTTCCTTGTAAGGTTTTTAATGAGGGAGCTTCTTCAAGGTTCCATGCTTGCCCAAAGATCTCTTATGGTCAAGCTTGAGGGGGAGTGTTGGAATGAAAAAGGAAGAAGCAGTTGCTGAGAGTGATCGAGGTGACATGTGCAAATAAACTTAGTGCAAAAGAAATGATGCACAGAGAATGCACAAAGAAGATCATGAAATGTGCAATGTACGGGTCAAGATAACTTTGGTGCAAATTTTGTGCTAAAGAGTAAGGACCAAGTTGATTCAAAGATAGGGAGTTCCTGTCGACCAAGAACATATTTAGAAAGTGTTTGGCGCCAAAGGAGTTTAGTTTGAATTCAAAAGAGATCACATGTTGCCTTAGCCAAAGAGATGTTGGGTCTAGTAACTTTCAAGCCATTCTAGACGTGCCATTCTCTCTGTCCAGCCTGCTCTGAACCTGATTTCCAACAATAATAATTCTTTAAGTTTCTTCTGGTTTATTAGTTGTTTATTGTCTTGTTGTAAGGCTATAAAGCCACCCCATTGTATACATTTCGAAACTAAGCTGAATTGGGGATTTTTCCTTTATTCTTAACCATTCTCTTGTCTCATTACTCTCTTTATTCTTTGGTTACACGAAATCTCACAAAAATTCTTATACTCCTCCCTAACCTCTGTTGTTCTCCAATACTCTCCATTACAATCTCTTTCATTCTCACATACTCTTTCACATTCTCTTTAACTTAAATTTTCCCATACTTTGTTCTAAGCACCAATCACACACCTAAATCTGTCTATTCTCACATTAGGGTGTTATTTCTGGTATTATAGTCAACTCTGGCTGATCTGTCGCAAACCATGCTTCGCATTCTCCCTCTTCATATCTCTTTAGTTCGAGTGGGTCTCTATATATACTTCTGAATAGTTTATCATTGCTTGCTTTCCATAGATACCAAATTATCCATGGATAAGACTCCTTTTTCATTTTTGGATCTTCAATAGTGTTCTTCCTTTAGAAAGGATAGTCCATGTTGGTATATATAACACGATACAATGGTGGAAAATATGTTTTATATACTATAGTTGAACTTAATAATACATTGTATATATAATTTTGAGTAGGAAATAAGACAAATTGTAATTCATTAAAAAGGGTAATAAAATCGTTGAAAGATGTTTACGAGAGGTGAATTAGAACTTATCAACTTAGAGTAGAAAGCTCTGAATGTTTAATGATGATATTTTGGCTTGATGAGCCTTCTTATTTATATGAATTTTAAGTAGGTTCTAGGCTTTTCTTTTTTTTCTTTAAAGGCTTTGCTTTTGACGGCTTCCTTTTACTTGCCACTTTTCTTTTTCTTGTCTACTTCCTATTTCTTGCCGATTTTGATTTATCGAACATGCAGGTTCGAAATTATGAATGGCTTTTATGAGGGTGCCAAACTTTTCTCCAACAATAAGCCCCCCAATTAGTCGATAAAACGTTGTTCGAGATTGATGAATTTTAAGAGACTACCTCAACTTGAATTATGTTCGGACAATTTTAGGTCTAGCTCGCCGTGATGTTTGGAGTTTTTGAGCTCATGCTGATGAGTTCTTTCATATTTCAAGACACATGTCATAGAAGAGGAACTTCAATCTCCCGTGATGAATTTCTGCCAGTGTATTCTAAAGTTGAACATATGGTTTGTATTCTTAAGATGAGACACAACGTATCAATCACTTGAATTTTTTTTTAAGATATGACAAATCACGACAATCATTCTTCGTTGAATTCTCAGTTGTACTCATGTATACTTTTACGTTAACAAGCCGTCACGAACATGCTATCATAGTTAGGCTTTCATAGAGGAGGTATCATGGATGTTCTTTCATTCAGGCTTCTTATTCTGTAGACGAATTGTGTGGCCGTTCTGCATGAACATGTTCTTCGTTATGGACAGCCACTGAGTGAACCAAAGTGGATGAGTCGTCATATATAAGTCACTGTGAACACACAATTATAATTGAACAGTGATGATTAGACAATAATTAATGGGCTTTTAGGATGAGTTTGTGGTAATGACACAATCGATATGAAGACGTGATCACAGTGTTGAGGATATCAATGTTATGACGCGATTGATGGTATCAGCATGACAACGTGGTTGGTGCTTTGAAATGTTCGGTGTGATGATGTGATCATTGTGATGATGATATCATCATGATGAAGAAATCGGTGTTAACTAGATCAAACTTAGAAAATACTGGTCTTTGTTGATATTGTGTTCATGATATGATGACATTCTATAAACCATCACTGATACCGAATTAATTTTTATCTCACTTTCAGCCTATTTCCTTATACCATGTGAATTGCATTTGGGCCAAGAATAATTGATGTGGGGCCCATATAAGTTTTACTTGTCAATTTGGGAAAACACTTGAGTTGTGTTATCTTGGTGGTTTGTGAATTACCCATGTTATCTTAGATGTTGTTTTAGCATCTCCAAATTTTGTATTTTCCCTCTTCCCACTCATTTAGATGAGCTCCACTATATTTTGGACACAGGTTTCACTCCGCTCCAGACTCCATCCTAGAACCCGATCCAGAATTGCATTGACCGAAAAGAAAACAGTAAGCCCATGCCCATTCCGAGTTGAAGAGATGGCCCATGACGGGCTCACACAATCACGTCGGAGCTAAATGAGATTCAAATCATTAAATAAATTCAGTAAAGGTCTTAATACTCTCCGAAGATCACATGACCGTTATGGTCCATTCATGAAGACTTATAAAAGAGAGATCAAGGACAAGAAGAAGAGGATCAGAATTCTTCGAGAGGAAAGATGTAATGTTAATAATTTCATACAATTTTGGTCTTAGACCCCTTTTGTATTATTAATTGTATTATACTCATATTAACAATCAAATATACACTTTTCATGTGAAATCATCAATATACATACTTTTCTTATATTTTCTTCTTGTACACCATATTGAAACCCTAAACCTAAATTTGAGTGGGTTTTGATATCCATCATTGGCACTAGAAGGAGGGGGAAATCCCTCAGAATATTCTGACATGAAGCATACTTTGCAATTGCCGATATCAGCATACCAAGTTCAGGAATAAGTAATACGGTGTGTGCGATGCAGGTTGGTGATGGAAACATTATTTCACATTAGATAAAAATTAATTCATGATTTGTTTTGCCGTTCTATCTTTTCATACAGATCGACGGGACGCCAGTGGAACAAGTGGTTACCTATAGTTTCTCTTGGATGACCCACTAACCATCTCAGAAGGAAGGAACAACGCCTCACCCCCTGTTGAAACCAACATCAAGAAACACCTCCCAAGGACGTCCCAGATGCAGATCTATGGACAATGTGCCAAGCAGAAGGAGAATCATTATGTTCCTTGTCAAAGGGTTCAAAACGTAGATTTCAGACCCTGATGTAACATATGAAGCTGGTATGGCGGCCCTAAAGATATCCCTTCAACGTGATTCTTGATTTCACAACCTCATTCAAAATTGATCAACTACCCTTGATACCAAGCTTCAAAACATATCAAATTTAAGAAAGAGGAGGTCATCTCTAGAAAAGATCCATCCGCTAATCACAGATAGCCTGAGGAAAAAATTGAAGGCAAGAAAATCAAAGATCACAAAAGGTCATATAGCTCGTAAAAGGAGTAACGTAATAAGGGGCATAAACCCATTTTACGATGATTCCCTCCTTATTGTTAACAACTTTGGGTCACAAGAATAAACCAAAGGAGAAAAGTTACTATTCACCATAAAAGATGCAAAAGAACTCGACCAACCACATAATGATGCACTTGTGATGGAGGTAATGTTGGCCAATTCCAGGATTACCAAGAAGTTGGTCGACACTAGAAGCTCGATAAATATTATTTACAGAGATGTGCTGGAAAGACTGAATCCTTGTAATCCAAGAATAAAGGCTGTGAACCAACAATTCCTATGACAGTTGGATAACAGATCCAATGTGGAGCGTTCAACTCCAGACCCATATTGGAGGAGTGCCAATAGAAGTTAACTTCTCTATCGTTGATTCCTTGGATATTTATGAAGTGATCCTTCGTACATCTTGGATCAACGCCATGCAAGCTGTATCATCCACGTATCACCAATGAATTACATTCCCAACTCCCCAAGGAATAGTGAAAATTCAAGGAAAAAAAGAACGTCGAGAATGTACTGTTTAAGAGAAAACAATCTAAGGCAAGCTACCGGAAAGAAGCTACAAGACAAATTTAACTAGTACTGGAAGCCCATAAATAAAACTTAGAATGCTGACAGTCCTCAACCAATTGAAATACAACAAGTATGTATCAATCCAAAAAAAAAAACTCACTATATAGGAGTCAGAGTAAAATTAAAGCATAACATACAGAGAGAACTGGTCTCTCTCCTATAAGAGAACAAGGGGATGATCGGTTGGAAGATCGATGAGATGGGCGGAATAGATCCGGAGATAACATCTCACGAACTAAACATAGACCCAACCTTCAAACTGGTATGCCAAAAAGAAGGAAGCTCGTCTCAGAGAGGTCGGAAGCCATCACTATCGAGGTAGAAAAATTACTTAAGGCATGATTTACCATCGAAATAAAATACATTGATTGACTAGCAAACCCAATGGTGGTATTAGAGAAGAACTGGAAATGGAAGGTTTGCATAGAATTTACCAATCTAAACAAGGCCTCTTCGAAACACAATTTTCATCTTCTTCATATAGACCGACTAGTGGAGGCAGCAGCTGGAAACAAGCTCTTGTCATTTCTAGGTGCATTTTCAGGTTACAATCAAATCCCAATGCACCAGGACGACCGGGAGAAAACCACTTTCCTCACGGAATAAGTGATGTCATTGTGACTAAAAAATGCATGAGCAACTTATCAACGTCTCGTCAACAAAATTTTCTTAGAAAAGCTTGGTAAAACAATGGAAGTTTACACTAATGACATTTTGGTTAAGTCTTTGCAGGAAGATGAACATATCACAAGTATTTATGAAACTGAATCCCACAAAGTGTACTTTCGTAGTAACCTCCGACGATTTCCAAGGTTATTTGGTAACATAACGGGGAATAGAGGCAAATCCCAAGTAAATGATGATGATACTCATCATGATTTCCCCCAATACTAGGAAAGAGGTCCAACGCTTGACAGGTTGAGTAGCAGCACTCAATAGGTTCATCTTAAGATCAACCGACAAATGATTGCCATTTTATCAACTAAAATGAAAAGGAAGGGCTTTGAATGGGATGACACATGTGAATGAGCCTTCTTAGAGTTAAAAACGTATCTTTCAACATGTCAGTCTTTCAGGTTGGGTTTCAAGGCATCCAACAATGAGGCCGAGATTGAAGCATTACTTGCATGAGCCATTGGTGCAAATGACCTGGAAGCACTATGCAATTCACAATTAGTGACAAACCAGTTCAACGGCGACTATTAAATGAGGGATGAAAGAATGAATACATACCTGAAGATAGCACATGAGCTCGCTACGAATTTATCGAATTCAAGCTTACAAAATCACTAGAGGAGAAAATACTACTACGGACACACTGGCATTGTTAGCGTCAACATCTTATCTTGATTTATGATGTGTAATACCGATGTAATACATAGAGAAACTGATACGGCCTTGCATAGTCTGTCTCTCCCTGGACACTTGAAAGGGGCGTGGGGAAAGGATCAAGAGATTGTAGGTTTCCTGGATGGCGGATGGGCTTTACCTTCAAGCAATTGACTGCTCAGAGGTTGTTTATGCTACTCCTTTGACACAGGGTCGTCCTGCTTGGCAGTATAAGAAAGAATCACAGAAGGTTTAACTCTTCCACAGCGTGATCTAGAACACGTTCACCACTTGTGAACAAAGGAGACAGTGTCGTCTCAATACTGGTTTGCACCAAAAAGAAATGTTTAGTTCATGACGACCATCTTCATCGCCTGATTCATCTTGATTGTCTTCCACTCTACGTGGGAATCTACGAGCCCTTATAGGTGGTCTTTCAGCTCCAGCTCCATCAGCTCCAGCTCTAACAGCTCCGTCTCCTTTCAACTCCAGCAGCAAGACCTACAGCCTGCAGAACATCTCAAGAAATGATGTTAGCATAAATTCGGTCAGCCTGTCTAGTTAACCTTTTTGTGATCTCAGCAATTCTGCCTTTTAGTTGAAGTGGATTTGCGTTCACAGTTGGCATAACTGGAGCATCAACATGCTCCTCTTCTCCATGATATTCAACCATGTTACTTGAAAGTGGTTAGAAAACAAATAGCAAACAATAGCAACAATAAAACCCTCGACCTCACGTGTGTCTCTCTTGGTTTTTTGATGACTCCACAAAAAACTCTTTCTCTATAGGTTCAGCAGTGAGAAATTTCCAATCGCCTAAGATATATAAACCCCAATCCTACATGAACAAGATAGATAGATTGCAAGATTTTTGGTGTCATGCCATATTAAACAATCCTGGCCGGATTTCTCTTCAGTTTCTTTGATTATTCTTTCTTGTTTTTTTTTTTGATTATAGGATGGCCCGATCTGACTAATACATGAGATATAAAGAAAACAAAAGATGGATATGATGAGCATGAAACACAAACCCTAAACCCCCTTCAAGTAGCTCTGATACCACTTGATACGACTTTAGTATAGCTATCTTTGTCCAGATCACTTGAAGATGAGGGGTTGAGTTGAAATATGATGGAACTCGTGGATTATATTGATGAGTTGATGTAATTACTAACAGTTTGATATTTTTATAAACTTTTCTTTAGCAAACCTAAAGTCTCCTTGAGCAACTTTGACTCTTAGTTCTTCATTCTTGAGCTTCCACTCGATCACTAGGAAGGTTTCCCTTCTGAATACGTGAACCACCACCAGGCATCAACCATGTGGGGTTACACTTTTAGATAGCCGTTGCAGCAACAGAAAGAACCAACATAATCCTTGTGTGAAGAAACCAGCCATTGATCAAGTGTTAGTAACCTTGATTCCAACAACTCATCAACAAACTCCATGAATTTCATCATAATTCAACTCAACCCATCATCATCAAGTGATCTGAACAAAGACAGACATACTAAGGCCATATCAGAAACAAAGCATCAAAATTGACCCTTGTGGAGAAGGAGGAAAAGTAATGGCCACCCGAACAGTCTACCTACACGAAGACAAGGTCGGAGTAGACTATGACCCAAGCATGGACGAAATCATGGGAAGAGAAGACATGAGGGAACCAATTCAATTGTTTATGCGGGAAGGTATACTACCACTGGACAAATGGGAAGAACAGAAATTAAAGCGTAAAGTGCGAGCTACTGCATGATAAACGAAAAACTGTACAGAAGGAGCCATGATACAATTCACTTGAACTGTATAATGGAGGAGAGATACAAAGGTTAATGCATGAAGTTCACTTTAGACAATGCTGGAAGCACTCCAATGGGAGGTCTCTAGCCAAAAAACTAAGAAAATTGGATCTACTGGCCAACCATAGGAGAAGATTGTGTGGCTTATGCAAAAAGATGTGAACGATGTCAAAGACACACGGCAATACTACACCAGCTTACCGAACTCATGAACACAGTGACATCACCTAACCCATTCATGAGATGGGCGATGGATCTAGTGGGACCGATGCATCCTTCGAGGAGATACCATTACTTACTCGATTCAGTTACTATTTCACTAAATGGATGGAAGCAGAAGGGATTGCCTTAAAGAACTCCAAGTCAACCATTCATCTGGAGAAACATCATATTTTTACGTAACATCCCATACGAGATAGTAACGGTCAACAGAGGCCAATTCATTTTAAACCCATTTGAAACTTTTTGTTCCAAACTCTGAATAAGAATATGATACTCAACTTTAGAAAACCCACAAGTGAATGGTCAAGCTGAAGCAACGAATAATAATAAGAGTTAGATTATACAGGAACGGCTAAAGTCACACAAGGGAGATTGGGCAATCAATTAAATTGAGTCTTGAGGTCCCACCAAACAACCCCACGATGAGGAACAAATCTGACACCATACTCTTTAGTCTACAATTTGAAGTAGTAACACTAGCAGAAATGGAAGTACCAACAATATGAACATAATTTGCCACAAATGGGTGAACTAAATGAAAAAAAATCTGCAAGATAACACATATACGGTAGAGTAATTATTCGATCAAACCTTACTCAAAATACAAAAAAAAACAAGACAAAAGGAAGGCTATATGGTATTACAAAAGCAATGTCTGACGTAGGACATTCAATGAAGGATATCTAGTTTTACGACGAGCTATTGGAAACGCGAAAGAAAGAAGAGCTGTAAAACTTAGTGTGAATTGGGTAAGACCATACCAAGTAATCCGAGTCACACACCCTGGCATATAGGAGCTGATGGAAATGGATGGAACACCCGAGCAATGACCTTGGAACTCCATCAACTTACACTAGTACCACTAATAAAACACATTTCCATGAACTTAATACTTTGTAAATAAGTGAACTACGACGAGGCTTGATCCCATCTTTCGGGTACGTCAGCAACCCAGTTGGGATTAAGCTAACAATAAACAAAATTACTTAAAGCAGATTTTGGCTGTTCATCAGCTCTCTCTAATAACGAGTTCATCAGCTCCCTCTGATACATCGATGTCTTGGACAGTTAACTGATTTAATCTAGTGCATCTCCCATAGGTGCCTTGGCGAAGTGACTGTAAGCACACCTACTTTATAGACAACAGAAGCTGAACCTCCCAGAACACTTGAAAAATGTAAACTACGAAGCATCTTAATAACACTCAAGTCGGTACATGATAAGCCGGAAAAATATGGCACCAAAAACCATGTCGGGACAGGAAAAGCTAAATATCAATTGACACCTATAGACGGCTTTGCCGTACACACCGGAATAAGCCAGACATCTCTGAACCTAGTGTCACTTAAAATTGTGTAAGAGTTGGAATAACAATAGAAAGTATTAAATAAAACCCCTTGGCTAAGTGTATAAATAATATCCTTTCCAAGCACCAGAAAGTTTGACAAATGTATTTACAATAACAGTCACAGGCGCGACCAATGACTCATAGTCACTGAGACCAGAGAAACGAGATCTTTTTCCAAATCATACTCGTCAATATTCATCTTGTCAAGATCATCCCGAAGATATCTAACGGAGCTCTCCCAGCGACCAAGGTCCTATTCCAAGACAGTCAATCCCTTAAGCATCGGTTCCTTGATTATATTGACTCATCCAACAGTTTGGAACCAGGAGAGATTTTTCCTGAACATCCTTTGACTCGGAAATAGCTCGCTAGATGGTGTCAAACCGAGCTTGATACTTCTCAGCAGCAGATCAGAGAATTTTCATCTCAGTGTCACACATCGCCTTCCCCTTAGAAGTTTCTAGCTGGCATAATTTCTCCCAATGGGATTTCATCTCTAGTTCAAGGAGGTCTCGACTCCGAAAAAACTCTCGTTGAGCATCATCGAGGAACCTCATGAGCTCGTCTTCATTAAGAACGGCTGCATCTCTGGGCGCTGAAAAAGAGCCCTTCATACTTTTTAGTTGGGAAAGAAGGGAGGACCTGACGTCTCTAAACGCTTAAGACGCTATCTTGGCTGCTCACCAAAGCTTAAAATCTCTTGAACTGAACCTCCAGCTCGGATGAACGCTGAAGTAAATCTTGGCCCTCTTCCGGCGATATCTTCAATGCAACACGATCACGGTTGGTGGAATGCTCCATTGGATAAACATTTTCCCTTTCTGCAAGGAGAGAACGGTCGTAAGAGGAGGAAAATCGATTCACTAAACTCTTATGCTGAAAATAAAGAAGAAAAGTTAACTGAGCAAAACAAAATAAGCAAGAATGAACGACCTAAGCAAAAAATATTTACCACGGCGGTAGTCTGGCATATGCTTTGATTAGTATCGCTCTGCTCGGAAGGCTCAAACTCTCCTACTAGATTGCCAGAAAGGCGGAAACGCTAGTAGGGATCGACGCAAGCTGAACCATCTTCAGCAATAGGAATATCGCCAGAGAAATTAAAAGACACAGCAGACTCCTCTGCTCATGAAGAGGATGGAAAGGATGGAAGAGGGCTTGCCTCTGAATCCCTATTAATACTCTTTGATGAAGGAACAAATTCTCCGCTCCCCGTGCCACCAAGCCGGAGAGAAGACTGCTGGTATCGAGGTTAAGAACTAGAGCCTCAATGATGCCAACTTCCACTTGACGAGGTCATGCCTCTTAACCTCGGAGCATCCATAGTTAAATGGCAACCTGGGATGGACCCATAGCTCCTGATCACCGCAAACTGACAAGCCACTTCTTCAGCTTGGTTAACTGAGACAGATGGAAAAAGGAACAAAGCGAGATCCGAAGCCCCGATCTCCAAACCAGAACCTCCAAGATCAGCAGCCCCTGAGGGCCCAACCGCATATCCGGAAAGGACTGACAATGGAAGGATGATGACAGTAGGATGACCTGACATGAACAAGAAAAATAATTAAAAAAAGGACATAAGACAATATGCCAGTGGCAACTAGTATTAGACTTACTAGAAAGAGCTTCCAAATGGATGTGATCCAAACAGGGGTAAACGAAGCGCAATTATGAGGGACAACATCCTTAAACCTGCCAATAGAAAAGTGCACTATCTCGGGTGTGGCCAACATCTCTCCAGGAAAAGGTGGCAAAACACAAACCCTTAAAAACTATAAAGTTTAAAGCCAAAGATACGTAATATTAACAATATCACCTAAAAATCCTTACAAGGATCCGCATTCCACTCTGACCAAACTCTCCTCACAAAACCTTTGGGACCAAAATTCTTGTCGATCTTTACAAACAAGTACATGCTTTGAAAAAACCGACCTAAAGGCCGTGATACCTCAAGGATTTAGCTCCACTTCCTCCCCGACCTTGCAGGATAAAACAAGAAGGCCAATAATAGTTTGGATCCTACTAAGCGTCAACTGGGAAACAGCTATACCACGTCCATCACAGTATTTAAACAAGATGAGAGGAAGAGGAAATCAAAGGTGACACTCTTTCAAAAACGTCTCATACATCGTTAAATACCTTGAGGCACCAACCAAGGCTTGTTAGCCTCAATAAGAAGAAGGAAAGTGTTTCTACAGGAACCTCAAGTGGTTCCCGTAAGTCTTGAATTAATTCCATCGTACTGGTAATTTTTGGAACTGAGAACGCTAGGTGACGATTAACCATAACACTACTTCCAATATCAGAGCTCAGCATGTACACTAGAGTAGAAGAGGGTACAACTAAACCAATTTTTTTGGAAGATGGAATGACTGCAAAAGAAGACGGACACAAGTTAGTGAGTCCATCATTAGACGAACCATCAGAACCACCAGGAGACGATGGATAAGGAACCCTCTTTAAGTTTCATCTGATCAAAGGTGTCATCGATAAAAGGAGCAAACAAACACAAAAATAGGAAACGGGATAAAAAGAAAAAAGGAGACGAAAATTACAGATAAGTAAAAGAATGTACAAGAAAAAAAATGTATAGCATCTGAAGTGACGCCCCTTCAAATCGAAAGGACACAATGGCGACAATACAAGGGAGACGAAAGGTCCAAACCTTTGAAAGAAAGGAATGAGAAATCTTTTCAACGTTGTTCGGCTCCTAAGAAAAGAAAGTCAAATCGTGGATTCGTTTCAAATATTTGATCAAATCAACAATTAATGAGAATAAACCAGAATTTCGGACCGAGTCCTCAAACTCCTAAAGAACCAACGACCTTGAGTACACTATCCAGCACGGAACTTGCGCCTGACTTAGACGCTAACTCAAGACACGGTGGTCTTTGGGGTCGGGGCTATTGTTGAAGGCGAATTTCACCCCGCTTCAGACTCAATCTAAGAACCCAACTCAAAATCGCTAAAAAGGAAGACAGAAAGCCCACACCCGTTGCAAGCAGAAGACATGGCCCACGCGAAGCTCACACAGTCAAACCAGAGGTAATGAGAGTCAGAGCATTAGAGACAATCAGTAAAGGCACTAATACTTGTCGAAGATCACGTGGCTATTACAATCCATTCTTAAAGATTTTTAAAAGAGAGGCCAACGACAAGAAGAAAGGGATCAGAATTCTTTGATAGCAAAGCTATACGTTAAATACCTTCATACATTATTGTTCTTAGGTACCCTATGTATTCATGGGTGTATTCTACTCATTTTATCAATCAAATATACACTTTTCGTACAAAATCATCAATATACATACTTTTCTTAGATTTATTCTTATACATATTATTAAACTCTAAAAATAAATTATGTTTGGATTTTGAGATCAATCAGTGCTTTATAGCTTCCTCAAATGAGTATTTGGAGCTCCTCATTTGACATGTAGCTGACTTGAAGCCCGCCAATACCCACAGATTCATATTTGACTGGGTGATGGTCAACTGGACTGCCATCGAGGTTCCTCACCATCTTTCTTTCAATCGAGAATACTAATCGATGCATTGAGGAAAGTGGCATGGTTCGTTTGCTGCCGAGGTCGAACCATTACTACCAAGGTGCGACGAGCTCAAGCACATGTTTAAGAAGTCTTGAAGTTGGCATCAATGGCAAACTAAAATAAGATTCTGATCCTCGTTGGACTTCTGCTCTAAAAATATAATTATACTTTAGGCCTAACTGATTTTTATTTGAACCGAACTCAAATAACTGCGGTATATTAAGATAGAAGTGGCATTGATGTCCTCATCGCCAAGCTTATTCAACAAGTGAAATTTGAGCTTTTGACGAGATGAAGAGAGATTGTGTAACACTCGTATTTTCCATAATAAATAATAAATAATGATATCCTCAAATTTCAATTTATTATTTTTCAAAAGTCAAATTCAACGCTATAATTTCAGTAAATAAATAAATTCCTGAAATGTCAATAAAAACATAAGTCTATAAATCAGAAATAAATAAATAAACACTCTAAAACATTAATCTGATATGAATCACTCTTCCTCGTTAGTCTCATCTAAAAGAGAGAAAGAAGGATGGGTAATGGAGGAATCATTCAACAAGGTATGGGATGTTAGACATTCAAATCAGTGAGTAAATAAAACTTTCACAATGGAGGTTTAGCTCTAACATAAACATCTAAGCTAGATCACACACCCTGCATTCTCTTCATATGGATATACATATGCGGCGTCGCTAGTACAGTTTGTCTTTCTAACCCCGCCCACCAAATTTCGTCGAATGAAAACGTCTCTGCACCATGCCCCACACAATCAGCGTCAAAGCTCAAACGTCTTTGAACTCACGCACTCCATAGTAGCGTCGAAGCTCAGACATTTTTGAACGCACGCCCCACACATAGTACTCACTCATACATATGTATACGTATACATATCTAGCATCACTTAGCATCACACAATCCAAACAACAAATGAATCCCTAGCTCCAAGTTCCGGTTTACAATGAATGAACAAACTACCAAAAAAGACTTAATTCAAACAGACGATTGCTTTGAAATCTAAACTACAATAGAACGAATTCTACACTGGTACGGGATTTACAGAGTAGACCTCACCTAAATAACTGGTTCTGTAGAAAACTTTAGAAACACCGAATGATCTTGACGACTCTACAATAGCAACTCTCTGGAGATAGACGAATATGATGTTTTTAGCAGAATGAACCCTAGAGAAAACAGATGAATAACTCAAGAACTGACCCTTACCTTTTCTATCCCTCCAGTCAGAATGTCTTCCCATATGTCCTTTATCCGTAGCCACCATGTTTTCTTGGATCAGAAACCATTTGATTAAGCAAAATAGCTTCACCTCCAGGCTGGTCGCAAACAAAAACTGCACTAACACCTCTCGCGAAAACACATACAAATCTCAAAATATAACTCGGAATGATGATCCAGTTGTTGGAGATGATAGATAAAAGGGTTTGTTTTTGTTTTGGTCGACCACTATTCCCTTACATCATCGAGACTGGTCGGAACTGTCTCTGCATCCCAACAGCTTTAGCTTATTCTTCGCCAAGAAGCCAGATCCAGAACTTTTACTATGCAACTCCAGTCTCGATTCCGTTTGTTGCTATAGGGTCTTGGCAACGAGATCTATCCAGAAATCCATGGTTAGCAGTCTAAAATCCCCTGAGTCGAGCTCGAAACGTGCCATAAAACCACTTCTCAGCCATGGATCTGATGGTGTAAGTTGGTGATCTCCAACGTGTCACCACGATGTAGATCAGTGTCAGTGGTGGTGGGACGGTAGCTCTGGTTTCACCTTCTCATATCATGAATGCGATAAGTAACGCCGTCGCCCTGGACGTGACGGCACAAAACGAGGTGGTGATGGCATGGGCTGCTCCTCCGTTGTGATACACGGCTCCAAAGTATCATCAGCGGTGGTCCTCTTTTCGTGATAACAACGTCCGCATGAGGTAACATGAAGACAAAGAGAACGAGAGGGAGGAGAAACAATGGAGATGATGGAACATGCCATGGCTGCCTTGAGCAATGACGGCTTACATCTCTAGGTTTAAGGAAGAGACGTATGATTATATATACTATCTCTATTTCATTTTAATTGTAGTTTTAAGTTTTAAGTTTTTGCATACAAATTAAGAAAATATTTAATTTTACATATTTTCAAAATAAAAACATCATTATCTATAAAACTAATCACATTTCAACCAATAGAAAAGTATAATAACATATAAATTTAATAAATTATTCATTGAAATCATAAAAAAGTACTTATTTTTAAACGAAAATTATACTATACAAAGACAATTAAATCGAGACGGATGGAGTATATGCACACCTGGTTTTACTAAACCACAAGGATAATGGGTTGTATTTGGTTTGGGTTGGTCCATTAATTAATCAAAAATAATAATAATAACAATGGTTTAAAATAAACCTAACGAGCTGGTGCAAAACCGTTGTTTGAGGACATGGCAGTGCTCTCCATTATTTTATTTTTCTTTAGTCAATGATCGTAATTGACTCTGACTCACACAAAAAGCACAAGCTGATAAAAACGAAGTTAATAACCAAGTTTTTTTTATAATCAGTAAATAAGTAAATGGATTGCCAATGTCATGAGTTGCACAAGCATTATTGTGAATGATTGTCAATGTCATGAGTTGCACAAACATTATTGTGAATGATAAAATCCACACACTAAGTATTTGTTGGTAAAAGATTAGGGAAGATATACTTGCGGGCGAAATATCCTTAGAACAAAACGATGTAGTTAGGCTCAATAAGACAGAAATTGATTTATATTGACTATAATGGGATTTACAAGGTCACGAATGATAATCAAAACAAAACCAAAACTGAAAAACTTGATGAACAAGGTCAAAGTGTTTAGGGTAAAAAGCTCGAGGTCGAGGTATGTGTTTATGCGATAATGAACCTGATACGTCCTAGATACAGACAAGATCACTCAACCGGACTAAGGGGAAATGAACTCGTCAAAGGGAGAACTGGTGGATCGAATAGTGACACAAGAGGTGTGGAACGTCTCTTGATACAACCAGACTTCAGTTGTTGCTTGATATGATGCACAAGTCCAACAAAAGAAGGGTTTCGAAACGTTGCTTGATATGAAGCACAATTCCAACAAAATAGAGAATGTTTACTTGGAGGAAACTCAACAAGAAACAAGAATTGTTCTAAACAAAGAATAAAGAGATAAACTCAAATAAAGGGGGAAAATTCAATGATATATTTCGTGGCTCTTAGTCCCTATTTATAGAATTACAAGTTGTAAAAATCCAAAGAAGAATGTGCTAAAAACAATGCATAGAAAATAGAAACAAAGACTTGACTAAATAAAATCTTTGACTAAAACTTGACTACCTCTTCATATAGCCACGACCAGGAATTTGAAAAATGAAGAATATGCTCCTGATATGGGCCAAGACATGTCCCTTTTTGGCCTGGTCGAAATTCATCTTTTCCCTTAACCAACATTTTATCAGTTTCTCTATTTGACCCAAACAAGTCTGTTTTTGAATATTTTTGAAAACATCAAACCCAATGCTTTCTTGAAAATTTAATCATGAATAATCTCCTTTGTCATGATTGAATTGGTTGTTGGTCCACCAGAAATAAGGTTAACCATTTTCAGTTTCTCGGGTGGTCGAACCAGCTCGGAAGATCGAACTAACTCGCTCAGCTCGTCCAAATGAGTGTCAATCCAGGTCAGCTCGTCTAGGATAGTGTCAGTGCATCTCACTTGAGTATTCAGCTCATCCAAAATAGTTTCAATTAGCTCATCCAGCTCCAAGGCAGTGTCGTTCCAGCTCACCTGAATGCACACATGTCTGAATTTGCGAGAACTGAAGATCACCTGGTTTATAAATGGCATAAATCCCACATCTAAACTCCGTTTGATCTTATTCTTCTTAGAGGAGCTTCATAATTGAGTTGAGAAAATTCTCCAAGAGATTTCATGCGTAGAAGCCTCGTGGTGTGGAAGATATGAGTCAAACAATGAATATATATATATATCTTTACTGCTTCCATATGAAGCCATGCATGTTTGTTTTGGCCGATGTGCTATCCAAGGGTACATCCTTCCTTCCCTCTTGAAAAGGATTTGACCTCAAATCCATTTTACCTGAATCAAAACGAAATGAATCAGGCAAAAAGAATCTAAAGAACATGTAAAATTTAGTGAAGGAAAATTTTGGATAGAAACTTTTTTGGCGTTTTAAGCCTGTTTTCCTCAAGTACTTCTAGTTCCACGTTCCTGAGATATAAGACCTTTGTTGATATCTTGTGCTTGCTCCTCTTGAGATTTGACCATGCTTATATTGTACTTTCAAAACAACTAGAGAAACCACATCAAATCTACAAAAGAAATAATCAAATGGTCTCTCTATCCTTAAGACATTAAAAACAGGATCCAAGCTCTTAGAATAATCATCAAGCACATGGGTATACATCAATCAAGTAAATTGAGTGCAAATAATTGGTTTACTTGTTTTAAAATCAAACAAAGCTGCTAAACCGATAGGGAAAATAATAAGAATGTGCTAATTTTGAAAGCTTCTCAGCATGAACAAAAATAAATTGATTCTCTAGTCTAAACAGTTTTGGTTCATGCTTTTTCCAAAATCCAAGTTTCTTTCCATGCATAGCTCAATGAAAACAAATCATGAAAAGATTTATGCAAAACGTATTTGTACCAAGTAAAGATTTGTTCTTGCATAGAAATCCTTGTGTTAACAATGTTTTCATGATAAGCAGAGCCAATCAACTTATGATCCTTACAGTGCTTTTGGATTTCACAAGGAATTAGCTGACAAATCGCCTTTGGTTCAGTGTTGGCCGATTGTTCTAACAGTTTCTCTGGTGAAGGACTCTTTGGGGCCTTTTCTGTTTGGTTTTCTTTCAATTCATCAGAACAAGAAGAAGAAACAAAACACTTAAGCTCCATGGACACGTCCTTGGTAACTTGATTCCTGCCATAACACTTAACAGATTCATCAGCACGAATAAAATTAGAAGTTTTGGAATTACCTCTTGTTTCTTGGCTATGTGATGAAAGTTGTTCTGTCTTTGGTCTACCGGGTTTCTCCTTGGAATAAATTGGCTTTTGGCTCACTGCTTCAGATCTTGAGAATGGGTACGTTTGTATGATCTTGCCGTAGCTCTCCTCCACGGCCTGAAGTGATGGTAACAACCTTCTCTCGCAGTCATCATAGCGTCGGTTTCTACTGAACCGATCATCAAGCTCTCTAGGCCGTTGGAAACTTATGTGATCATCACGCCTACAACCATGATCTGCTCCATTCCTCAAGTACATGCATCTCCAAATCTCAGACTGATGAGCACAGTCAATGCTTTCAATTTTCTGAGGCTGAACCTTTTTATCCTAGACACTCAAAACAACCAGTAAAATACCAAGATCATATGTGCAAGTTATGGGCCGGTTTAGATCATAAACCAAAGTTTCTTTCCCAATAACAAGTAGCACTTGTTTCATCCTTTCAAAATTCACATCAAAATAAGAATTAATGACCAAAAGGGTTCCAAGGCATGTGATTACATAGTTCCTAAATAACAATTTCAGAACATGCACAAATTTCTCAGATTTTGAACACAAAAGATCAACTTCAAACTAAGAATTACTTATCCAAGGCTCAGCATGTTTATCAAAGAATGTGTTGTAAATCAGTATGTTTTCAAGGCATGAAATACCATAGAACAATTCCAAGAGGTGCCTATCTTGATCAGATTCAGAACACAAAAGTTTTAGATTAATATCAGATTTAGAATAAGAATGGGCATATTTCAAAACAGAATCACAACAAAAATCGGTTTCAGTTCTAAGTGATTTTGTTTTCTGCAAATTCCTAACCATAAGCTCTTTCTAGACACGTGTGGGAGAAAACAAATCATTAATGATCAGTTCATGACTAGAAAAACTCAGATCAAAACCATTATCCTCAAAAAACAAAGGAATCACAATGTTTTTGGAAACATAAATCTGGTTGTTGCAAAACAAGCTCAAATGACTTTTCAAGATGATCAAAACCTTTGCTATGTTTCAAAAACTGATCAAAACTCAAAACAATATCAGAATGGATGTCATTGCCATTTTGAAAACGTCTTTCATCAAAAAGTTCATCAGGTTCAAACACTTTAAAAGAATTAAACATGTTTTCGAAAACAGAATCTGAAACACGAAATTCTTTTACTTTCTCAAAACCAAAACGTTTCACATCTTGAGAACTGATCTTTAAAAAAAAATCAGGCAGAGAATTAATCAAATCAGATTCCTCACAGTGCTTTGTGAACAAAGGAGTAGGAGCTGTGCCGGGATCAAAGAAAAGATGGTTCTCCATATTGTTGGATGTTATGCTTGATGCTTCCTCATCAAAGATTGGACCAAGTTTGTCTTCCTCATCAAAGATGGGACCTAGATCATCGTCCTTGGGTCTCCTACTGTCTAAGCAGTGGTCCTTAATGTGGATAGTCGAATGGCTCTTCCTCAAAATCCTGTGAAAGTAGAACAAGACTACTCGGATGCTCCGGTTCAAAACATGTTAGTCCATTAGTCTCTTCATCATCAAACATAAAATCAGATTTTGGAGAAGGAAGATCACATTCATCCTCACAAATGATCAAAATTTCCAAAAGCTCTTCATCATAATCATCAAAAATGGGTAAAGAATCTGAAAAATCTTTTAGCTCTTCATGGTTGTTTTCAGATTTACCTTTGAGTTCTTCACTGGTAAATATTGATGGTTGAGCTACTGGTGCACGTGTGGTTGTACTCTTCTTTTGAATATTGTTGACGTCTTTAAGGATTTTCATCATCTCTTTCTCAAAGTTGTCACAGATCTCTTGGACATTAAACCGATGAAAAAACCTCCTTTGATCAACTTCATCTCTAGATGGTTTAAACTGCTCTATGCACCTCCTGTTTAGAATCTCTTGTGGTTTTCTTTGCCTTTCATGCACAGAAACAAACCCATCAAAAGTATTCAACAAATTTTGAGATGAAGATTTAAAGATAGTTTGTTGTTGAGATTTTTCTTTGCTACTCTTCTTGTGAAGTCCAAACATCTTAAACTGAAAACTCTCAACACAAAAGGTTAGAACAAATAAAAATATTCCTCACACTCTAAAGTGTTTAGATCTCACCCATTTAAGTGTTTTCTCTCAAATTTTAGTGGTCACTCAAGAGTCTCCTCTCAAAGATCAAAGATAACAAATCAAGTAACCCAATGGATTTCTACAAGCACAAGAGAGATGAACACAAGATAGAAAGATAAGAGAATTTGTTTTGAAATCCGTATTAACCACTCCAAGGCTGAATTTCTCTTCAGTCAACAGAATTTTTCTTCCACCGCCTAGCCAAATAAATAAAAAAAAAACTTTTTGATAGATCTCTTTATCTTTTTTTCTATTTTTTTTCTTTTCTTTTTATCGAATAATGGCTATAGGTAAAGTAGTAGCCCGGATTTGAGATAGAAAGAAGAAGAAGAAGTGTTTTAGAAATGGAAGGTGAGATGATGAAAAGATAGTGCCGCTTGAGTGGCTCTGATACCACTTGATACGTCCTAGATACGGACTGGATCACTCAATCGGACTAAGGGGATATGAACTCGCCAAAGGGAGAACTGGTGGATCGAATGGTGACACAAGATGGACGGAAAGTCTCTTAATACTACTAGACTTCAATTGTTGTTTGATATGAAGCACAAGTCCAACAAAAGAAGGGTTTCTAAACGTTGTTTGATATGACGCACAAGTCCAACAAAATAGAGAATGTTTACTTGGAGGAAACTCAATAAGAAACAAGAATTGTTCTGAACAAAGAACAAAGAGATAAACTCAAATAAAAGGGAAAAACTCAATGATATATTCCATGGCTCTTAGACCATATTTATAGGATTACAAGTTGTAGAAATCCAAAAAAGAATGTGCTAAAAACACGGCATAGAAAATAGAAACAAAGACTTGACTAAATAAAGTCTTTGACTAAAACTTGATTGCCTCTTGATATAGCCACGACCAGGACTTTCAAAAGTGAAGAATGTGCTCTTGATATGGGCCAAGACATGTCCCTTTGTGGCCTGGTCGAAATCCATCTTGTCCCTTAACCAAGATAGTGTCAGTCCAGCTCACTTGAGTATTCAGCTCATCCAAGATAGTTTCAATTAGCTCATCCAGCCCCAAGGGAGTGTCGGTCCAGCTCACCTGAATGCACACATGTATGAATTCGCGAGAATTGAAGATCACCTAGTTTGTAAATGGCATAACTCTCACATCTGAACTCCGTTTGATCTGATTCTTATTAGAGGATCTCCATAATTGAGTTGAGAACATTATCCAAGTAATTTCATGCGTAGAAGACTCGTGGTGTGGAAGATATGAGTCAAACAATGAACATATATCTTTACTGCTTCCATGATCAAGCCATCCATGTCTGTTTTGGCCGGTGTGCTATCCAAGGGCCGATCAGAACCTCTCTCCCTTTCTTCTTGTCTTCTCATTCCTTTGGTTGTTTCTCAAATTTCCCAACTTCCGTAATCTCCTCTCACTTTTGGTGATGCGATCTCAAGATCTCGGGATGCTTTGTTGTTACCGTGAATATTGGAATTCCCCAGCGGATATCCCTTTGATTCGGCCTTGCTAATTTCCATTATTCCTCGAGCTCGAACTCAAATCAAGATTGAAATCGAGACTGAGATGTGGTGCCTTTCATCGACTTCTTCTCCTCGGGTCTCGAGTATACGAGATATGGGCCATCGTCTGTAACACCCCGAACCATCCCAGACATATGGTCGACCAACCGGCCAACAATCAAACAAGAACATGACCGATAGATCGATCCACACCCAGGGTTAGAGATGAAAGACCAACCGGCTAGCCAACAATCAAACAAGAACATGCCTGACAGTCCAACCCAACACCATGGTTCAGAAGCGCTACGTGACAGACTAGGGACAATTCGTTCAGAGTCATAGAACTTACTCCATGACCTAGCCCAATTCATCCACTAACTCGTCCCGCTAAATCAATGCTAAAGGCTTTATAACCCTTACCAAAAGTTAACGGTTTCGTTAGATTGAGGCCTAAGGCTTTTCAACATGTACCAAGATCCAACGTTGTGTTAGACTGGACTAGTCAAATATCCGAGAGCTCATGTTACACATATAAGAAAATACTTTATTGATTCAAATAAATATTCATACATCGAATAATTCAAGGCTGGGTCCGGCCTAATGCCAAATAGAGTCAACACAAAAACTATCAAAATACAGTGTACAAAAGACATGAAAATGTACTCTGGCGGTCCTAACGTCTAGCACCAAGCTATCCAATCATCCTTACTAAAGCTACCTGCAAAAAGAACAATGGAGTTAGTAACCTAATGTTACTCAATCAACTGGCGGCCTCTACCCGCAACCCAATGACTAACCCACACAGCCGAAAATAACAATCATTCTAGCCCTAGCATGCAAACAAAGCTAAGGCTGCACAATAAATCCCTAGTTAACCATATATATGCATGAGTTCAGTACTCATGTAGTGTTAGATACTTAGACTAAACAAGTATCATTAACCGGTCGACCAACAATCAGACAAGAACATGATCGGCCAATCAATGATACTGCATAGCTTTTAATATCCACCACCCTTTCTAAGCAATCGCTCAAACAATATAACAGCCAACTTCTGGTATACACTAACCAAACAGACACCAAGCCTAGTAAGATACTAACTAAACACGACTCTACTATAACTCGTAACACCGTATTTAGGTGTTACACTCGCCTTAGGGTTCCATAACCCTATAATCGACACAACACTCTAACTGAACACGACATTCTAACTCGGGCCTTGGTGACTTCTTGTTCCTCTTCTACATCGAAAATATCTTATCTCCTTACCACAAAGGAACTTTCAACCGACTGGCCCACAGTCATTCAGGTCACCGCGCGACAGCCCACAGTTATTCGGGTCACCGTGCGACAGCCCACAATATTTTAGATCCAACAAATAAATAAACATAATTATTTTAAAAATAACAAAATAAATTAGGTGGCTAGGCGGTCTAGGTGGACTAAAACTGAATATCTGTTTTTTAAACCGATTTAATACTGAATATCTGAATTTTAAACCGATTTGGCATAAATCGGGGCTGAAAAGTGGCGCCTAGTGCTAGACGGCTGCCTAGGTAGCTAGGCGGCCGCTTTTTAGAACAGAGACCACAACAAATAGCCCTTATACCTCCAATACAAAAAAAAACACTGACCAAAAATCCACTTATTTCCTTAAACAACAACACCAACACTTAACTCCTACTTCATTTACTAACCTTATATCCCTTAAATACTCAAACATTTTTACCAACTATTTCTTATACGAAGATAGTCAGTTCATCACTGATAACCTAAACAAAAATCGTACCTTTTATGATTTCATCCTTGTAGACACCAAATTAGTAGAGATTATTCATCATACTGATAAAACCAACCCAAACTTCATCTCCTACTCAACAGGCAAGATCCTAAGAGTATGTACCGCCTCAAACCTTGGATTTATGAACTTTCATACCACCAAGGAATCACTTATTTTCTTTAATGCAGAGTTTGTAACATAACAGATTCATGAAGCTTCACAATTTTCATTGCAGCAAATATAGTTTTAGGCTCAAACTGACGGATGTGTAAAGTGAGATGATGGTTCTTGTTCCGTAAGGAAGTTGTTGAGAGTGTGAGCTTCATGGAGAACGATTCTGGTTTTGGGGTTTTCAAATTTTTCCAAGTACGTTTCAACGTAATCACTTCTTTGCTTTAACGCAATTAACTCATACAGTGGATCATTAAACAAATCACTGAAACATCCAAAATGGCGACTACATAATCTGTCAAAGAAGGGAAAGTACCAAATCTATTAGCCATGTAGTTGAAATGCCACTGTAAAACTTGAGGTCAATGGCTGCTAGGTGAACACGCATCTCAGGTCGTGTGTTATTCATTCCAAAATACAGATCACACTGGTAGATCCAATCTTGCAGCTCAAAGCCATCAAAAATGGGAAAGTTGATCTTAGAGAGACGCGAAGTAAGACCCTTGGTTGTTGTGGGTGATGATACTAACCATAGTCATTCAGATCTACTTAGGGATGGTTCATACCACTTGGATCTGGCAGATTTGGAGGTCGGCTTGAACCCCCAAAGTAAGGATCTGTTGTTGGTGAAGAGTAAGAACGGTGCATAGGATGTTTACCATGAGTTGTAGTTTGAGGAAAGTACGTAAAGATCATTTTTCCAGCTTCAAAAAGCAAGCATCCCATGAACCCAAGCAGGTTATGAGCTCATCTGACTGACGAGTCTGAGCCAGACGCATCTCCCTGAGCTGCTTCGCTTGAGATTGTTCTTGTTGTCTTGTTTCTACCAGCGTCCATAAGGACCGAGAAGGCTTTGATACCAAATGAAGCAGTAAAATGGGTTAGATATGATACTCTTCACTAAAAATCCACCATAAACCTTAAGTGAAGAAGAATCGGAGACTAGAAGATGCTACAAGGGAAGAAGGACCACCTCGAAATACAAAGATCGATAATAACAACACTGGCTAACACAGAAAAAAATGGTTAAAAGATAAAGATGTTTTTATTGCCTTTTCAGTAACAACCAAATCATTACTTAAAGTGTGACCTCACATAACGATCAAACACATGACCTTAAACTGGATGGTACATACCATGTATTATTTGAAATTAAAAACATAATCGGATATCTCAAATATCATGTAACACCACGAGATAAAGTGCGAAGAGGAGTGGAGAGAAATCAAACCAGCGTAAGATCTCTAAAGCGCGCCTTTTAGTTGACTTTGACGCTATCGACTTAAAGGCAAATGCACACTATGGCGAACACTTTGTGGAACCATCCTCCCTTTAGTGGTCTATGACGCTAGGGTATTCGCCCTGGTGCGCCTTGCACCATGGCAACAAAGGCGCTCACCTTTTAAGGACATGTTTATTGGAGGTCTTTTAGCAGAGATTCTTAACTTTTCTGATGAGGACATTCAACCATAGCTTGAACCAGACCTAACTGAACCTGATATCCAAGACATGATGAACAAGATAACTAACCCAGAGACGGTTCAATAAGTTCCAGTACCAACCGTATTCAAGGGAGCTATAACCAGACAAAGAGCTAAGATACTTCAACATAAGTTTAATGAGAGCATGATACTTGCTTCTGATCTTGAACAGGTTAACACCACTAAAGAAGCTACTGATGACAAAACCAAGATGGATACCCTGAAGATGGGAGAGCCAAGCTTGAAGAGTGATGGACCGACTGAACATACCAAAGCATCAAGAGGAGATCTCTAGCCACTCATTCCGAACCACAGCCACAACAACCTGATGATCATTACCATAGAAGACCAACTTGCTTAGCAAAACTCTTGGACTGATCAAGTAACTAGGCCAAGCTCCTTGTGTGTGCTCTTTTCCTTGCTCTTGGTTTTGTCCCAGTGGGTTTTACGAAGGAAGGTTGTTAACGAGGCCACAATCTGCTTCACATATTTCCTAGATACTATCTCGGTCCAAGGTTATGAAGAATTATGTCATTTTTCTTATCTTTCCATTTTAAACTATAGTTTTTATTTCTTGACCTAAAGGAGCCTGTTCCTTTAGTTCTATTTATAAGTTTTGCACGCCCCCTTCCTTTGGGCAGTATTGAATAAACTGAAAAACTTTTCTTCGGAAACCCTAGAATTCTCTCTCTAGAATTTGCCTCCCTTCTCTCTGCCTTGTGAGATCAGTACCTCCAAGGCCTAGAGAAACCCTATGTTGTATCAAAATACTCTCCATTCCTCGTGTGGTGCACTTCAATCCATAGAGTTACTTCTGTCCAGATTCTTTTGGTTGATTAGATCAATCCAAACGAGTCACCCCTTGTGCAGATCGGCTCCTTCTCTTGTACTAAGGATCATACAGCCTTTGATAGCTTAGGCTTGTATCATTTCTGGTATCAGAGCTGAATTTCCGTCAGCATCATGTTGTTTCTATCCATTATACATCTTTTTTTCATCTGTTTGCATCCCTTAAATCGAAAAAAAAAATCATAAAAATTGTTTGTGTTCTTCGTTCATATAGTTTTAGTTGCATAACTTATCATAAAAACCTATAAAAAGTTGAGTTCATCCTGTTCTTGCTCCTGTCGAGTTTAGTTGTGTCTTAGATCCATACTGCTGCAAGGAGATTCATAAAAACGTGTTTAAGAAGTTGCATATCCGGTTTTCCTTTTTTTGGTCGATTCTTTTCTATTCTTGGTCGAGTCTTTTAAAACCTTTTCCATTTAACTTTTGCTTGCGGACCACTTCTTTTCTTTTCTCCATATTTCCGAAATTTAAAACCCAAAAAAATACAAAAACAAAGTAATTTAACTTTTTTTACTTATTGCTTTTCAAAAGTTTTACAAAAAAAGAAAAGAGAAAGTTTCTTAAGTCCTACTCTGTCTTTCCTTTTCTTTTAACTCAAGCAGAAACTTAGGTCTTCCTTGTTTCTTGTTAGGTTAATCAACAGCAGCCATGGGAGAAGCAACTGAGCAAGTCGCCCTCATGCAGATGTTTGCAGCCTTGAGAGAACACATGATGGCCATCCGCCAAGACCTTGGAGATTGGCTAACTAGGGTCGAGCAAAGACCAACAATGCAAGCTGTCCGGAATGTTGATAGGTTCCTCAACCCGAACCAAAGCAACAACAGGAGAGACGGTGTACGCATCAATGATAACCCAGAGACTAGTACACGGAACCAATAGGCTGATGAAGACACTAGCTAGCAACAAGTCCCTAATCCGAATCAAAGAGCAGGCCTTCAGCCAGATGACTACGGTGATGAGGAAGGAGAGGAGTTCATTCCCCCACCTAAGGTTCCACGCAGGCAAAACAGACCCCACGGGTTTAAAGAAGAGGACTACTTACCCCCCCCCCTTTAGAGTCCCTCGCCAACAGAATCACAACCAAGGAAGGGAACACATCAAGATGGAGGCCCCAACCTTTTCTGGAAAGGTTGATCCTAAAACTTACCTTGATTGGGAGAAGTGGATGGATCATATCTTTAACTATTACAACCACCCTGGTCCCAAACGAGTTGCTCCAGCTGTAGCTCAACTCACAGACAATGCTCTTTCCTGGTGGGATAGATTGTGTTCGGATAGAAGGAGAAGTAATCTGAGGCCGCTAGACTCTTGGTTAGACATGAAGGACGCAATGAAGCAGAGATTTGTTCCACAACATTTTCACCGAGATCTACAGAGGAAGTTCAGATCACTTAAACAGCTCAGCAAGTCAGTGGAAGAGTACTATGAGGAGTTTGAGAAGCTGAGAAATCGCCTGGACCTTAATGAGGATGAAGAGGCTACTATGGCTCAGTTTATTTATGAAGAGGCTGCTAGTGCTTATATGGTAGATAAACTTGGTTTAGAAAAGACTAAGCATCCACATCCATATAGGCTACGATGGCTAGATGATAAGGTTGAGTTACAAGTTAAAGAACAAGTTAACATTCCATTTAGCATTGGTAAGTATCAAGATGTAGTAACATGTGATGTAGTACCTATGCAAGCAGGGCATGTATTGTTAGGTAGGCCTTGGCAGTGGGATAGAGAAACTAAACATGATGGTAGGTCCAACATGTACACTTTCATGCATGATAAGCGCAAGGTTAGCTTAGCACCTCTCACACCTGCACAAGTTCATGAATTGCATTTACAAATGGCTAAAGAGAAAGAGAAATTTGTTAAGTCTAATTTTCTTATTAGGCATGGTTATATCAGGAAGGCTGCTACTACTAAATACACAATGCTACTAATGATCTTTAAGGAGCTTTTAAGTGCAGGTTCTAATGAGGTTACACTTCATCCAGAGATTACTAGGCTTCTTGACAGGTTCAAAGATGTGTTTCCATAGGAGATCCCAGCCGGTTTAACACCACTTAGAGGCATAAAACACCAAATAGATTTCATACCAGGAGCTGCTTTACCAAACAAACCAGCCTATAGGGTAAACCCTGAGGAAACCAAAGAGTTAGAGAGACAAGTTCAGGACCTATTAGACAAAGGATATGTTAGGGAAAGCCTTAGTCCTTGTGCTGTACATGTTCTATTAGTACCAAAGAAAGATGGAACCTGGAGGATGTGTGTAGACTGTCGTGCCATAAACAACATCACCATTAAGTATAGACACCTCATACCTCGCCTTGATGACATGCTAGATGAGCTAAGTGGAGCCACAATCTTCTCTAAAATAGACCTTAAGAGTGGGTACCATCAGGTGAGAATGAAAGAAGGTGATGAGTGGAAGACTGCCTTCAAGACAAAGCAAGGTTTGTATGAGTGGTTAGTGATGCCATTTGGACTCACCAATGCCCCTAGCACCTTCATGCGCCTCATGAACCACATTCTTAGACCATACGTCAGTAAGTTTGTTGTGGTTTACTTTGATGACATTTTAATTTACAGTACTTGTTTATTTGATCATGTGACACATCTTGAGCAAGTACTAGAGACACTTCGTCAAGAAGGGCTTTATGCAAACCTCAAGAAGTGCACATTCTGCACTGATAAACTGGTCTTCCTAGGTTTTGTTGTGAGTTCACAGAGATTACAGGTTGATGAGGAGAAGATAAAGGCAATACAAGACTGGCCAGAGCCCACAAACATTAGCCAAGTCCGGAGTTTCCATGGTTTAGCCAGATTCTATAGGCGTTTTGTTAAGGACTTCAGTAGTATAGCTGCCCCACTCATTGCCGTAGTAAAGAAGAGTATTGGGTTCACATGGGAAAAGGCTCAACAAGAAGCTTTCCAGACCTTAAAGGATCGCCTAACCCATGCCCCGGTCCTAGCTTTACCAGACTTAAACAAGACCTTTGAAGTGGAGTGTGATGCATCTGGTATTGGGATTGGAGCCGTGTTGATTCAAGGAAGGAAACCAGTTGCTTATTTCAGTGAGAAGCTCGGTGGAGCAACCCTCAACTACCCGACCTATGACAAGGAGCTGAATGCACTAGTGAGGGCCTTAGAGACATGGCAACACTACCTGCTATCGAAGGAGTTTGTGGTCCATACTGACCATGAGACTCTAAAGCATCTAAGAGGCCAGACAAACCTTAAGAAGAGACATGCTCGCTGGATGGAGTTTATAGAGACCTTTCCTTACATCATCAAGTACAAGAAAGGGAAAGAAAACATTGTAGCTGATGCCCTTTCAAGAAGATATGTTCTGATTGCCACAATGGAAGCAAAGGTGATGGGGTTTGAATTCATCAAAGATCTATATGGAGGAGATCCGGATCTTGCTGAGATCTATTCTAGCTGTACCAGAGGTCCACAAGGGAAGTTCTACTTACATGAGAGGTTTATATTTAAGGGCAAGAGATTGTGCATTCCTCAGTGTTCACTGAGAGACTTGATCACCAGAGAAGCTCATGGAGGAGGGCTCATGGGACATTTTGGAGTGGATAAAACCTTAGCCGTGGTAAGGGAACATTTCTATTGGCCTCATCTCAAGAAGGCAGTAGAATCTCATTGTGCAAGATGTGTAACTTGCAAGAAATCTAAGTCCAGAGTGCAACCCCATGGTCTATACATGCCCTTACCTATCCCCACTGCTCCCTGGGTGGATATCTCCATGGACTTCGTACTAGGCTTACCCAAGATTCAACATAAGGATTCCATCTTTGTTGTGGTGGACAGATTCTCCAAAATGGCACACTTCATACCTTGTGCCAATGTGAATGATGCATCTAAAACGGCTGATATGTTCTTTAAAGAGGTGGTACGCTTACATGGAGTCCCCCGGACCATAGTTTCTGATCGTGATAGCAAGTTCTTAAGTCATTTCTGGAGGACATTGTGGAAGAAGATGGGAACAAAGCTGCTATTCTCAACCAAATGTAATCCCCAAACAGATGGGCAGACTGAAGTAGTAAACATGACCCTCTCTACGCTGCTTAGGTCCACTATTGGGAAGAATATGAAGAACTGGTTGGACTGCATTCCATTCATAGAGTTTGCATACAATCGGGCTCAGCACTCAGCTACTAAGATGTCACCTTTTGAAGTTGCTTATGGTTTCAATCCTAAGACCCCTTTAGACCTCAAGCCATTACCACCAGCTGAGTGACTAGTCTAACCGGAGAGGCAAAAGCTGAGTATGTAAGGGAATTGCATAAGAAGGTTAAGGAGAATCTGGAAAAGAGAACTGAGCAGTATGTCAAGCATGCCAACAAAGCGCGCAAAGAGGTTGTGTTTGAACCGGGAGAGTGGGTTTGATTACATATGAGGCAAGAAAGGTTTCCCAACCAGAGGAGTTCCAAGCTGAAACCAAGGGGAGATGGTACTTTTCAAGTTTTTGAGAGGATCAACAACAATGCCTACCATCTTGACCTTCCAGGTGAGTTGAATGTGTCGTCAACCTTCAATGTTCCTGATCTATCTCCTTGTTTTGCAGATGAACCCGTTTTGAGGTCAAAACCTTTTGAAGAGGGAGGGAATGATGAGGACATTCAACCAGAGCTTGAACCAGACCTAATGAACCTTATATCCAAGACATGATAAGCAAGATAACTAAGCCAGAGACGGTTCAAGAAGTGCCAGTACCAACCTTATTCAAGGGAGCTATAACCAGACAAAGATCTAAGATACTTCAACATAAGTTTAATGAGAGCATGATACTTGCTTCTGATCTTGAACAGGTTAACACCACTAAAGAATCTACTGATGACAACACCAAGATGGATACCCTGAAGATGGGAGAGCCAAGCTTGAAGAGTGATGGACCGGCTGAACATACCAAAGCATCAAGAGGAGTTCTCTGGCCACTCATTCTGAACCACAGCCACAACAACCAGATGATCATTACCATAGAAGACCAACCTGCTTAGCAAAACTCTTGGACTGATCAAGTAACTAGGCCAAGCTCCTTGTGTGTGCTCTTTTCTTTGCTCTTGGTTTTGTCCCAGTGGGTTTTACAGAGGAAGGTTTTTAACGAGGCCACAATTTGCTTCACATATATCCTAGATACTATCTCGGTCCAAAGTTATGAAGAATTTTGTCATTTTCTTATCTTTCCATTTTAAACTATAGTTATTATTTCTTTACCTAAAGGAGCCTGTTCCTTTAGTTCTATTTATAAGTTTTTCACGCCCTCTTTCTTTGGGCAATATTGAATAACAGAAAACCTTTTTTTCGGAAACCCTAGAATTCTCTCTCTAGAATTCGCCTCCCTTCTCTCTGCCTTGTTAGACCAGTACCTCCACGGCCTAGAGAAACCTTGTGTTGTATCACGAGACTCTCCATTCCTCGTGTGGTGCACTTCAATCCATCAAGTTACTTCTGTCCAAATTCTTTTGGTTGATTAGATCAATCCAAACGAGCCACCCCTTGTGCAGATCAGCTCCTTCTCTTGTACTAAGGATCATACAGCCTTTGATAGCTTAGGCTTGTATCATTTTCTATGAGATGTTTCTTAACTTTTAACAAAGAAAGCTTAAGAATTGTCTTCTAAATAAGAGATCTAAGAGCCGTCTCTTAACCAAAAAAAATTATAAAAAAGTCAAATTATGTTAAAAACTACACCCTAAGAGACCGAGGATAAACATGACCTAAAACCAAGATATCCACCATCAATAATGAATTAATGCAAACATTATTTTATTTAAAATCTGATACTATTAGTTCTTCTCCACGAAAGAGATGACTAAAAGGGAAAGAACTTTCTGTTATTCATTTCAGGTGTTTCTGTTATACATTTATAGTATATTGGTTTACAAATTTACCGAAATACATTTATCATAAGCAGAATAAACCAACTAACATTAAACCAATTCTAAACCAACTCTCTACATTAATAGATACACTTATTAGTAACGCTAAGTAGTTCAGAAATTTCAGAAACCAAAAGAATATGCCAGAGTGACCATACAGTGTTCCAAGAAAACTAAAAGCTCTTTAATAACCAAAAAGATTCCAAAATTACGGAACAAATATTTCTGAAACCGAAGTACGATAACGATTAATGTTTTTCGGAGGTTATCCCTCTCTTTGGAACTCTCGCACCACTTCAATCTAACTGTTCATTATAGACTCTTATGCAGTTTCAAGTACCTGCATAAGTTGCAAACCAAAGCTTACGATTTACGAATCAGAATAAGATCCTGAGAAAAGAATTCATCGAGCTTAATGTAGGTGATGATTGTTTGTATTAGTTTTTAGTTTCAGTTTTTAGCTTAGATTTGGTTTTAGATTTTGGTTTTTGGTTTTTAGTTTTTAGATTTTTGTTTTTGATTTTCAGTTTTTGGTTTTGGTTTTTAGTTTTTGGATTTGGTTTTGATTTTCTGTATTTTTAGTTTTTTAAAAAATAATCAATACATTGTTTTGAAATAATATAAAAGTAAAATATTTAAAGTTACCATTAAAATTTATCAAAATAGAGTGATTGTTATTTAAAATAAAATAGATTAACATGTTTTTAATTTATTTTATTTGTACACTATTTACTAAAATATACATAATAAATACTATAAAATATAAATAAAATATTTTAAAAATAAAATATTTCTAAATTTTCTTATATAAAGTATTTTATTTTTAAAAATTGAATGGCTATTTTTAGATTAATATAATATATTGTATTAATAAAATATTTAAGTTTTATAATTTTTAGTTATTGTTTAGTGTATCTAATAATTATTACAATTATTCAATGAAGATTTATAGAAATTAATCACTAATTTTTTTACTGTTAATTAATGTTATATAAAATATCCAATTTACTTACAAATATGAAACACAAAAAAGTTATTTTACATTAAGGTTTAAATGATATATTATCTACAAAAAATTGTATGGGTATTTTATCTTTATGAAAATATTATTTATTTAATTAATATATATATATATATATTCTACAAAAAAAGTTAAAATTCGTTTTTGTATTAAAACCCCATAAAAGTTAGTTTTTGGCTTTTCTTCACAAATTGGTTAAAATTTGGGAAAACTAGTTTCTTAAATTTTAGGGAATCAATTTGTTTAAAATCTTGATTGACAACTAAAATGGTTTTTGCAAAAACAAAAACTAAAAACAAAAACTTGATTGGGAAAAAAATAGTTTTTAGAAAAGCAAAAACCAAAAACTAAAACAAAAACCACAAACAATCAATCTCTAAGACTGCTTGTTCAGAGATACCTACACAATTCAGATCACAATGAAACAAAATCCAAGAGGTTTTTATGCTTTATGTTAAGCCAAAGATTCTCTGTTCAGTGCAATCTATTCGCAACTCTTTATCTTTAAAATGAGTTATGACTGAAACTCCAAATTGGCTGTTAACTGAACAAGATGATGGTAAGTGGTAAAATTGGCTGCTAACTTCTCCTACGAAAAAAAAAGAAGCACTCAACTATTAGCGATCTTGACAAGTGCGTGGTGAGTTGAGAAGCAGCCACAACACTGTACAGAGGCAAGAAAGAGTGTGTGCAACCAAGTGCTCCTAGGTTCCTGAACCAGAGATCAAGTACACAACGCATCTCACAATGTATCTGATACGAAAATGAAAAGAAGACACTACCAACTGAACAAAAATTAAATTAGAGATCAAATGTTGAGGGAGCTAGGTCAACAGTCAAAACTTCATCAACGAGCGATCGCTAGGCACATGCTCTTCTCCGACCGAGAGCCAAAAACATTATCAATGAGCAATCGTTAGATGCTGTCACTAGGCACAATCTCTATGCCGACTGACGGCCAAACACATCATCATCAATCGGTCACTAGGCACAATCTCTTCGCCGACCAACATCCAAACACATCATCAGCAATCGGTCGCCATGCACAGTCTCTTTGTCGACCGACAGCCAAGCGCATCATTGTCGAGCTATTGCTAGACAATAACACCTCCCACTCAAGCACATGCCTTCATCTAGGCACTTGTGTCCCTTTGTTATGAACTACGATTGGCTTGATCCCTATTCAAAGGGTACATAGGCAGCCCTTTACCGAGTCCAGCTATAATTCAAAAAATCTCTTTTATGCTCATTCGCCCAGTTCAAGCTCAGTACGAAGACTTCTCCTAAACCCACCATCGAAATCATGTCGACTTCCAGTACAACACCGATTTCAGATTCAACCGTTGGCGTCCACCGTGGGGCCAGAGGAAGTACCTTCAAAGATGATCGAGCCCTAATCGTCATAAAAATTGTGTGAATGACAATGCATCACTTGCTTTGCGACCGAACGAACGACATTGCATCGCTTTTGTTCAACCAGAGCGGATGACTTGATCCCCACCTCATGGAGGGGTATGTAAGCAACCTCTTGCCAAGTCGAACTTCAACAATAAAACAAAACCACGCGTCACTCTTGCCTACAAAGTAGTACACGCCAAGTGAACGATCATGCCTCACTTTCACCCAGAACAAACGAATGATAACACATCACTTTCGTTCGACAACCATTCCACAACTCCCCGGCACGAGCGATTGATCGCAAAATGATAACACAACATTTTGTTTCAAACTCGAGAGGATGGCATCACGTCAGTTTCGCTTCACACCTTTCGGTTTGAAAGTTGTTCACAATTGGTCTCAAAGTGAATGACAAAATGGCAAATCACCGCTAATCGGCCGATCGATCGACCACCCAAGTCATGATATGACAAAAACTCTGCCATTCCCATAGGTCGAGCGACCGGTCTCCAAAAAATCCACAAACTGATCTATTTAACTTCTACGAAGATGGCCACATGCTACATCAATCGGTTCAAAAGTTGATCGCACGATAGCGAAGTTATAAAAATCCACCCAAGGCAAACACTGCTAATCGGCAGAGCGATCGATCTCCAAGTCATCAAACGATTGAAAGGAGAGGACTTGCTATATAATTTCTCGGCACCTAGTGATTCCTCCGGAGTTGGAAAAATGCACCCCAAGGCAAACACTGCTAATCGGCAGATCGATCGATCGCCAAGTCGCCAAGCGATCGAAAGGAGATGACTTACTATATATTTTCTCGGCACCAAGCTATTCCCCCAAAGTTGTACTGCACCCCAAGGTAAAACTGGTAATCGGCCGAGCGATCGATCGATCACCCAAGTCAAGAGACGACAAACTGCTAATCGGCCGAGCGATCGATCGCCAAGTCACCAAGTGATCGAAAGGAGAGGACTTGCTATATATTTTCTCTGGGCCAAGAGATTCTCCCAAAGGGCAAACAAGCAAAAGACCAAATGCTACTTGGTCATCTGAGAAGATTTCCCAAAGACAAGTGTTTTCATGACTCTCTAAGAATCTCCTCACTAGAAGATTGCGGGTCACCTTCGTCGAACGCCGACCGATTGCGGATCACCTTCGTCGAACGCCGACCGATTGCGGATCACCTTCGTCGAATGCCGACCGATTACGAATCACCTTCGTCGAATGCGGACCGATTGCGGATCACCTTCGTCGAATGACCAGCAATAATTCACAAGGTTCAATCAAATGACTACACGCCCTACCTCCCGATCGCTCATTAATTGGAAACCTACATCAGTACGACCGATCGACCATCCTAGAGACATGCATCGTTATGGAAGAAACCTACATCAGTATGACTGATCGACCCTCCTAGAGACATGCATCGTTATGGCCGATCAATCCATTCGATCGACCCTCTTTAAAGCCTGCGTCATCGTGGCCGATCGATCAGGGTGTCGTCACTCGATTGAGCTTCGATCAACACTTTAACCTCCGATCGATCGACCCCCTTTGAAAACTACTTCAATACGAGAGATTGACCCTCCTAAAGACCCGAATCGATGTGGCCGATTGATTGGGGTGCCATCACTCGATTGTCCAAACCCTACCATAAAGCGGCCTCACCAAACGGTCATTTCGGTTGGGGTGATAGAGAAGAAGGGGGTCGCGGTTTCAACACCGTCGATCGGACGAACACATGCAAATCTTTTCCAATGGTGATCGAGCAAGACCGCATAACGAAGCACATGCAATATTAAAATATAAAGTCATTCGACAGGTTCTTAGTCTCAAGTGTTATGCGGTATCACTGGAGGGGTACGTAAGCGAATTCTCACGGTCAATTTGCCTTTAACAAGGCATGAGATGTTGGCCGATCAATGGCTCCTCCTAGGCACGAGTTCACAGTGAACTCGCCTAGCAAAATCGTCTTTAAGAAGACATGAGTTTCTGGCTCACCACCGGTTTGCTAGGCACGACATCAAAGTCAACTAGCCTAGCAAGAGTAAAATTCGCCTTTCATTAGGCATGAGTTGTTGGCTGACCAACGCTTCGCTAGGCATGAGTTCACAGTCAACTCGCCTAGCAAAAGTAAAACTCACCTTTCACTAGGCATGAGTTGCTGGTCGACCAATGGCTCTGAGGCACGAGTTCACGGTTAATTCACCTAGAAAAATTCGCCTAGCAAAATTCGCCTTTAACAAGGCAAGAGTTAATGGCCGACAATTGGCTCCTAGGCACGAGTTCACAGTCAACTCGCCTAGCGAGAGTATAACTCGCCTTTTACATGGCATGAGTTACAGGCCGAGCGACGGCTCCTCCTAGGCACGAGTTCATAGTCAACTCACCTAGCAAGAGAATAACTTGCCTTTTACAAGGCATGAGTTACTGGCCGAGCGATGGCTCCTCCTAGGCACGAGTTCACAGTCAAATTGCCTAGCGAAAGTATAACTCGCCTTTTACAAGGCATGAGTGACTTGTCGGCCAACGTTTTGTTAGGCACGAGTTCACGGTCAATTCGCCTAGCAAAATTTGCTTTTAACATGGCACGAGTTGCTGGCCGACCAATGGCTCCTAGGCACGAGTTCACTGTCAACTCGCCTAGCAAAATTTGTCTTAACAAGGCATGAGTTGCTGACCGACCAATGGCTCTTAGGCATGTGTTCACGGTCAACTCGCCTCAAAAAATTTGCCTTTAACAAGGCAAGAGTTAATGGCCTACCAATGGCTCCTAGGCACAAGTTCACAGTAAACTCGCCTAGCGAAAGTATAACTCGCCTTTTACAAGGCATGACTTACTGGCCGAGCGATGGCTCCTCCTAGGCACAAGTTCACAGTCAACTCGCCTGCGAGAGTATAACTCGCCTTTTACAAGGCATGAGTTACTGGCCGAACGACGGCTCCTCCTACGCACGAGTTCAAAATCAACTTGCCTAGCAAAAGTATAACTCTCCTTTTACAAAGCATGAGTGACTGGCCGACCAACGGTTTGTTAAGCACGAGTTCAAAGCCAATTTGCCTACCAAAATTTGCCTTTAACAAAGCATGAGTTGCTGGCCGACCAACGGTTGACTAGGCACGAGTTCACAGTCAACTCAGCTAGCGAAAGTAAAACTCACCTTTCACTAGGCATGAGTTAATGGCCGACCAATGGCACTTGGGCACGAGTTCACAGTTAACTCGCCTAGCAAAAGTAAAATTCGCCTTTTACAAGGCATGAGTTACTGAACTCGCCTTTTACAAGGCATGAGTTACTGAACTCGCCTTTTACAAGGCATGAGTTACTGGCCGAGCGACGGCTCCTCCTAGGCATGAGTTCAAAGTCATCTCGCCTAGCAAAAGTAAAACTCGCCTTTTAAAAAGCATGAGTTACTGGCTGAGCGACGACTCTTCCAAGGCATAAACCCTTTTCCTGAAATTCGCAGACATCAATTTCATCTCTCTCAACGAACTGGGGGAACTTACTGTTGGAGATGGCCTTGGCCCCTCAACATGGCCTATTAGACAATGAACTCAGCTCATTTAAAATGAGATCATTGGAAAACCCTAGACTTTATCCTTACATAAATAAGGAGCCCCCTCCCCCTCCTTGAAGGGGACTTCTTTTGGGGACCTTATGGGGAGATTCCAAGAGAGAGAAAAAGATGGAAACATTCCTAGATATACTACACTTCTAGAGAGAGAAAAAGATGGAAACATTCCTAGATATACTACACTTCTAGAGAGAGAATATACTTTAAAAAGAAGCATCTTGGGCGAGCGACTTCATCATTGACGAGCGATCGCTAAGCACTGTCGCCACTGATAGCCAAACACATCCTTAATGAGCGATCGCTAGGCGTTGTCTCCACGGTGGCAAAACACATCATTGACGAGCGATCACTAGGCACAGTCAACTCTGAAAGCCAAACACATCATTAATGAGCGATCGCTAGGCGGTGTCGCTTAGCACAATCTCTTCATCGATCGACAGTCAAAACTTCATCAACGAGCGATCGCTAGGCACAGGCTCTTCGCCGATCGAGATCCAAAAACATGATCAACGAGCAATCGCTAGATGTTGTCACTAGGCACAATCTCTTTGTCGACTGACGGCCAAACACATCATCATCAATCGGTCACTAGGCACAATCTCTTCGCCGACTGATATCCATACACATCATCAGCAATCGATCGCCATGCACAGTCTCTTTGTCGACCGACAGCCAAGCACATCATTTTCAAGATATTACTAGACAATAACACCTCCCACTCAAGCACATGTCTTCATCTAGGCACTTGTGTCCCTTTGTTGTGAACTACGATTGGCTTGATCCCTATTCAAAGAGTATGTAGGCAGCCCTTTACCGGGTCCAGCTATAATTCAAAAGATCTCTTTTATGCTCATTCGCCTAGTTCAAGCTCAGTACGAAGACTTCTCCTAAACCCACCATCGAAATCATGTCGACTTCTAGTACAACACCGATTTCAGATTCAACACCGGCATTACACCAAGCCATTTTCGCTCACTGTGTGGAGAGATTTTGCTAGGGTTTACGGAAAGTTGACCTCTAGATGATTCAGTATGGTGAACCACTGGAGATTACTGCACACATCGATTTTGTAACCCAAATTTTTAGGCTCGATATACATATACTCTCCAATGTTTCATTTTAATAGGTGTTTTATTTTTTTATTTTTTTTAGTTAAACCAAATTTTGATCCTCATATTTTGAAAGCGCAAAATAATTTGTTTTTGTTAACAAAATTTCTATTTATTAAAATGTTTAAATTTTATTTAGACATTTGAAATTTGAAGATATTTACATTTATTTTTGCTTTTAGACATAATAATTTGGTTCAGATCAGTTTGGGTTACTTGGATTTCGGATTATTTGGCTTGGATAATTAGGATCCATTTAGGGACCAAAAATTTTTCGTATCAGATCGGTTAAGGTAATGTCGGGTTTGGGTCAGGTTTTAATTTTTTATAAACTCAGAAGTGGAACTAATTAGAAACAGTTCGGATTTGATTCGGGTTTATAGCAGAAAAAGATAACTTGAAAACCTGAGTTAAACCTAGAAAAACCGAATACACGTTCGGGAAGTCCGGTTTTTATGAATATTTTTATTTATAAATTATATTATATATATATATATTAAATTTTAAATTAATTAATATTTAAAATATTAGCGTACACGTTAAGTTCTAAGTTTGTTTCTATTTCAGTTTCAGTTTTTAATGTTAAAAAAAAGTTTGGGATTTTGTAATCTTTGGTTTGCTTTCGTTTTCTTTTGTTAGATTCCAGTTCATTATTATTTTAAATTCTAAACATATAAAATCTCTCATTAACTTAACCCATTTCATATTGTTTCTTTTAATAGTACATAATTAAAAAGAATTGAAATTGATGTATTTAGATAAGAAAAATATAAAGTTAGATACCATTAGATATCATGTACAAATCTTCAAATAATAAATTGTATCCAGATATTAATTACAAAACTTCATTATGGTAAATTTTATAAGTACGCTGTTTTTCATGTATATTTTCTGTTAATAATATTAAAAATATTTCATAAAATGAAAAAATACTTTCAAAGCTGTTAAATATTTCTGAACTTTCCATATTATCAGTAAAATAAGATCTCAATTAAACATCAAATATTTGGCCGCATGGAAAATAAATAGTTAGTTACAATTTGAGCTTAGCTATCAGGCACCTGTTTATTTGAACTCGTCTTAACAAAATCTATTATATTATTCAATGTATTTACTTTTCTAATATTTTGTGTCAAAACATAATTTTTTTGAGAAAATTGCTAATATGGAATAAACAACGAGTACATTGTTCATTTGCCACAATTCTCTTTTTGGTCCATTTTGGACTAAACATACCCCTGGCTTAATTTAAAAATTCATATCAGTTATTTTAAAAGTCAAAAAAATATGAAAATATACATTATATACATAAACAATAAACAATCATATAAAAATATTTTGGTTGTCTAAATATTTGTAAAACAAAAGTTCGTTTTTTGATCTACGAATCGTAAATTACACAATGTAGTTTCTACGAAAGATAGATTCTATATTCGAGTAATTACATATATATTTGCAGAGAGTAGATTGTAAAATCAACTGAAATGCTATTAATCTTCCACCTAGAGTAAACAATCTACCATTATCCCTATGATCTACATTCGTAAGATTTCATGAACTACTCTTTTGTATTTATCTACTAACCCGAAGTCCTTAAATCTGCCAATGTACGAGTAACCTACGACTGTGTGGTTACAATATCTAACAAAATAATATAATCTACTTTAATGAGATTTTACATTCTACTAATTTTTTTACATTCTACGGGTCGCAGAATGTATGTTCTGCCAAATTCATAATGTTAAATTTCCTCAAATATCTTCAAAATCTGTTAAGAGAATATTTTCTAAATCTATAATTTCCTAATTTTTCTTGTTGGCTACTTTTTTCCTAAAAGACCATCACCTTGTTCATGGTATCTCCCATCTCTTTGTTCATCCTTAACGTGATCTTGCTTAAACACCTACAATTTTCAATTTTGTTGCAGATCACACATGTGCTGCGTCAACTAAGAAAAATGGTGGTCGTACAGCTTCTGCTAAGACTATTGGCAAGATTATAATGCATAGGTATGATGTTGTGAAAGAAGGTCCGAAAACTAAGGAGGTCATACAGATTATAAGAATGGATCATGGCTGTGAGATTTCTAAGTCGTTGGCATGGGATGTGATGTCTTGCATATTTCCATTGTTTTGTCTATTCATCCATATGCATTTTTAATCATATAGACTAGGATTTAGTCATTTCTAGGTTGCATTTTGCATACATGAGTTCTTATCAGGTATGGGAGTATCCTTGGAGTTCTTGAAGATAGTTGGAGGCTTTTGGAGCTAAAAAGGGAGTCAAAAGGTGATCATAGGACAAGCGGAGACGAAGCTACGTGCCAGAGCGACCTCAGCACGTCGCTCCCATCCGGAGCGACCTCCACAGCGAGGTATGAGGGTCGCTCGGCGTCGTGTCATTCTCAAACAGGTGGAGGGCCCTGGAGCGACCTCACCACAGCGATCAGCTTAAGTCGCTGCCAGCTGGAGCGGCCTCCAGAGCGAGGCAGCATGGTCGCTCGGCCTTCGAGACGCGAAGTGGGGCACTCGCAGCGACCCCTCCGAAGCGATATGATCAGGTCGCTGCGTGTTCTTGCTCAGACGAAACTCAGTTTATTTTAGGGACGTTTTGGTCATTTTGTTTCATGTTTGACATTTTCTAAACCTAAGTTAAGTACCTATGTAAGCCGTTTTAGGCGGATTATCTTTTGTTCTTGAAGAAATACAGAAAAACCTTTCGGAAAGTTCATCTTCTAAGATCATTGTTTCTTTATTCTATTGTTCGTTCCTTGTTTATTCCATCTTTCACATGATTAAGCTTGAATCTAGAATGGGTTTAAGAGGAATCATGATGATTAGTGAGTAGACCACCTTAGGATTCATGGGTTAGGGAGACTACGGTGATTAGGATAGATCTAGGATGTTTTAGTGTAGATTTCTCTTGTTCCTTGCTAGTAGAGTAATCGTAATGCATCTTTTGAGTTGGCCACTCAAGGGTTGATCTTTAGACATTTCCCACCCATAAAGTGTTCGATGAAATGTCTGAGTCGACTGTCCTAAGCTTTTAACATTCTTTACCAAGGACACTTGCTGTTAAAGATGTTAAAATGGCTAGTAGACGTATTCTTAATGATTACTTCCATAACATTCAACCGAAGACATTTGATGCTTTAGTTATGTTAGTAAATGAACATCCATCTAGACATAGAGTTTGTTTAGAATTGTGTCTAGGCTTAAGGTTGATAGTTTAATTGATCGCTTGCCATCCTTAGTTCAAACCTTAATCACCCAAGGTCTATTTCCTTTTACCCATGGGTTCTCTTTTATCTTAATTGTCAAAGCTATTTCATTTATCGCGTTTAGCGCTCTGTTATTGCATTTCAATCTTAGTAGTAATTCAAAACCCAATCAATCACATGATCGCAATTAGATTAACCTAGTACTTGCATTCTCTATATCCCTCAGAACTGGTTCGACAATCTTTTATACTACAACATTTGCCTTAGGAGCCTTGAAAACTCCTTACATCAAATTGGCGCCGTTGCCAAATTCTGAGTTGATTAGAACATTGAGATTTAGTCACTTGCTTGAGACTAAGTCATTTTTCTTTTATTTTGTTACTGTTTCTTTGTCTTCATCTCTTTTTGATACTTCAGGTATATGAACTTGAGGAGCAAGGGCACAACAAACCTAGTTCCACGAGTTCCAGATATCAGAGCTTAGGAAAGAGCTATCTCAAGACAGAGAAGACAAGAAGAGCAGCAAGTTCAGCCATAGGAGTTGAATATTGACATGGATCCACCAAACGGAAACAACAATAATAACCCTCTGCCACAAGGTGTTAACAATGGACCACAAGGGCCAATTCACCCACCCGACCAGCTCACGCCATTGATGCTTATGATCGTCCAAATTTTAATGGTCAGAGGTTGGGCATCCGAGCTCCACCAGTGGAGGCCAACAACTTTGACGTCAAACCTGGACTCCTCAATGTGATTGAGAACAACAAGTATCATGGCTTGCCTGTAGAAGACCCATTTGATCACTTGGGCAAGTTTGACAGCTACACTGGTTTGTCAAAAACCAATGGTGTATCCGAAGACACTTTCAAGCTCAAGCTTTTCCCTTTCTCTTTAGGGGATAAGGCACGTCAGTGGGAGAAGAATGTACCCAGTGACACCATCACTACTTGGGATGAGTGCAAGAGAGCATTTTTGGTGAAATTCTTCTTTTCCTCCAGAACTTCCAAGCTGAGAAACGAGATCTCTAGTTTCCAGCAAAAGAACTTGGAAGGATTCAGTGAAGCCTGGGAGAGATTCAAAGGCTACCAGTCCAAGTGCCCACACCATGGTTTCACTAAGGAGAGCTTGCTTAGCACGTTCTACAGAGGTGCTCTTCCTAAGTACAGAGCCAGATTGGACACCGCAAGCAATGGGTTCTTTTTGGGTAGAACTGAGGAAGATGCAGAAGAGCTGGTTGACAACATGGTGAAGAGTGATGCAGTCTACAGTACAGAACACGACAGAGTCAGTAGGGGTGACGACAAGCAGACAAGAAAAGAGATCAAAGCTTTGGAAGATAAGATCGACCTCCTCATTGCTGAAAAAGCCACACAAGAACAAGTGAAAGCTGTGGGTAACACAAAGCAGGAAGGACCACCTAGAGTCAATGAGGTTGATGGCTTGTAAGGACAAGAAGAGTTGTGTTTCATAAACAACAACGGTAGTTGGTACAGAAAAGAGCATAGCTTCCAGTACAACTACCCACAGAAGTCCTACCCCAACAACCAACAAGAAGGGTATCAGAATAAGAACAACCAACAGAGCAACTACCAGTCTCAGCAGCCTCCACCAGATTTCCCCAACAAAGGGAACCAATCTTCTCCGCAACAAGCTAACCCTTCCACTTCTGTTCCTTAGGGAAACAACACTGAAACTCTTCTGAAACAGATCATGGAGTCTCAGAATATAAGTGAGAAGCATGTTGGCTATGAGCTGAAGAACTTGCATGCCAAAATTGAAGGAAGCTACAATGAGCTCAACAACAAGTTCAAAGCTTTGGAAAAACAGTTTGCTTCAATGAGCTCTAACCAGAATCGCCAACAAGGGTCACTACCAGGAAAATCAGAGCAGAATCCCAAGGAAACTATGAAAGATGTCACACTCAGGAGTGGGAAACAATTATCTCCTAAAGCTCTCACCAAGGATGCTGAGAAACTAGGTGAGGGGGTGGCCATCAACATAGATGATGATGTTGTGATTGTTGATGAGAAGATCAATGATGAGATTTTAGAGAAGATTGTGGAAGCCAAGGGTAAAGGCAAGATTGGAGAAGAGAAGAAGTCAATCAAAGATGGTGAAGTTGCTGCTCCAACAAATGAGAAATCTTTTGTCCCTCCTCCTTATGAACCCAAACTTCCATTCCCAAGAAGATTCAAGAGGCAGCTACTAGAGAAGTACAAGGCTATGTTTGAGAAGCAAATGAGTGAAGTTCAAATCACAATGCCCATCATTGATGCTTTCATGTTGGTTCCTCAGTACAGCAAGTTCCTGAAAGATGCTGTAGCTACAAAGAAGAAAGAGATGGAGGGTATGATGATCCTTACTCATGAGTGCAGTGCTATCATCCAGAGGCTCGTTGTTCCTAAAAAGTTAGAGGATCCAGGATGCTTCACACTGCCATGTTCTCTTGGACCTATGGTATTTGAAAGGAGTCTTTGCGATTTGGGAGCTAGTGTCAGCCTCATGCCGTTGTCTGTTGCAAAGAAGCTGGGTTTCACTCAATACAAGAAGTGTAGACTCTCCTTGGTTTTGGCTGATCGTTCAGTGAAGTACCCTGTAGGTGTCTTGGAGGACCTCCCTGTGAAGGTTGGAAACTATGAGATCCCCCCAGATTTTGTAGTGCTTGAGATGGGGGAGGAAGCTCAAGATCCTTTGATCCTTGGAAGACCGTTTTAGCTACAGCTGGAGCTATTATTAATGTGAAGGATGGTACGATTGATCTACAGCTTGGAAAAGGGCACACGCTGCACTTTGACATCAAGGAGATCATGAAGAAACCAACTGTCCAAGGACAAATCTTCTACATTGAAGAGATGGATGCCCTTGCTGATGAGCTCCTTGAAAAGATATCACTAGAGGACCCTCTACAGCATGCCCTAACGATAGATAGAGGGGTTGAAGTGACTGAGAATGCTGAGAGCATTGCTTATGGGTTAATGTTGGATTCGCACAAGAGTGTCACTGGTGAGAAGCAGTACAAGGCACTACCAAAGGCGACTCATCAAGAAGCTTTGGTCACTCAACAAGAGGATGTCAAGGAAGATGACTGGAGCGAGCTCAAAGCACCTAAAGTGGAGCTAAAACCTCTTCCCCAAGGTGTAAGGTACTCATTCCTTGGACCCAATGAAACATGCCCTGTCATTGTGAGTAGTGAACTTTCTGAATCTCAACTATCTGAACTTTTAACAGCACTTAAAAGATTTAGAAAAGCAATAGGTTACTCACTTGATGATATCAAAGGGATATCACCTACTTTGTGCATGCATAGGATACATCTTGAGGATGAATCAATGACTTCTATAGAGCATCAAAGAAGGTTAAACCCTAACTTGAAAGATTTTGTAAAGAAAGAGATTCTTAAACTCTTAGATGCTAGTGTGATCTATCCTATTTCAGATTCTAAATGGGTATCTCATGTGCATGTGGTTCCAAAGAAAGGTGGTATCACCGTTGTTAAAAATGACAAGGATGAACTGATACCAGCAAGAACGATCACTGGTCATAGGATGTGTATTGATTACCGAAAAATGAACTCTGCATCTAGAAAAGATCATTTTCCATTACCATTTATTGATCAGATACTTGAGAGACTTGCTAACCATCCATTCTACTGTTTTCTTGATGGTTATTCAGGGTTTTTCCAGATACCCATACATCCCAATGATCAAGAGAAAACGACAGTCACATGCCTCTATGGTACCTTTGCCTATCGAAGGATGCCATTTGGGCTATGTAATGCTCCAGCCACCTTTCAAAGGTGCATGATGTAAATTTTCTCTAATCTAATTGAGGATGTTGTGGAGGTGTTCATGGATGACTTCTCTGTCTATGGATCTTCGTTTCCTGCTTGTTTGTCAAATTTGTGCAGGGTCCTACAGAGATGTGAAGACACCAACCTCGTGCTGAATTTGGAGAAGTGTCACTTCATTGTGAAAGAAGGGATTGTGCTGGGCCACAAGATTTCAGAGAAGGGGATCGAAGTAGACAAGGCCAAGACTGATGTGATGGTGGGTTTAGCCCCCCCAAAATCAGTAAAGGATATCAGGAGCTTCTTGGGGCATGCTGGCTTCTATAGAAGTTTCATCAAGGATTTCTCTAAGATTGCCAGGCCACTTACCAGATTGCTTTGCAAGGAAGAGATGTTCCTCTTTGGGCAGGAGTGCCTTGAAGCTTTCAAGAAGCTGAAAAGTGAACTTATGAGTGCTCCAATTGTTCAGCCACCTGATTGGGATCTCCCTTTTGAGATCATGTGTGATGCCAGCGACTACGCTGTAGGAGCAGTGTTGGGGCAGAAGAAAGATGGCAAAACTCATGTAATCTACTACGCGAGCCAAACCCTCAATGACGCCCAGATGAAGTATGCCACAACTGAAAAGGAGATGCTAGCCATTGTCTTCGCCTTTGAGAAGTTCAGAAGCTATCTAGTGGGATCCAAGGTCATTGTGTATACTGATCATGCTGCTTTGAGACATCTATTGGCAAAGAAAGATGCAAAACCTAGGCTTTTGAGATGGATCCTTTTGCTTCAAGAGTTCGATCTAGAGATCAGAGACAAGCCGGGTGTTGAAAATGGTGTAGCTGATCACTTGTCCAGGTTGAAAGTGGAGTGTGGTACTCCTATCGATGAAGGGCTGCCAGAAGAGCAGATCATGGTTATTGGAGCAGTGATAGCAGTTTGTGAGACTGGCAGGAAGCTTGAAGAAGTAAAGGCAATAGAGGAGAACGAACCTTGGTATGCTGATTTGGTGAACTATTTAGCCACAGGAAAAGAGCTGTTGAATCTTGTGGGGTATGCCAAGAAGAAGTTCTACAAGGATGTGAAGAGATACTACTGGGATGAGCCTTACCTCTACATTCTCTGTAAGGATTAACTCTACAGAAGAGTGGTGGCAAATGAAGAAGTTGATGGGATCCTTACGCAATGTCATGGGTCATCCTATGGTGGCCACTTTGCTACCTTTAAAATTGTTGCAAAGGTGTTACAAGCTGGATTCTGGTGGCCACATATGTTCAAGGACACACAAGACTTCGTTTCAAAGTGTGATTCGTGCCAAAGAAGAGGAAATATCACCAAGAGGAACGAGATGCCTCAGAACCCCATCCTTGAAGTTGAAGTGTTTGATGTGTGGGGCATAGACTTCATGGGACCATTCCCATCCTCCTATGGGAACAAGTACATCCTAGTAGCTGTTGACTATGTGTCCAAATGGGTGGAAGCTATTGCAAGCCCCACTAATGACGCCAAGGTTGTAACCAAGATGTTCAAGAGCACCATCTTTCCAAGATTTGGTGTTCCAAGGGTTGTGATCAGTGATGGAGGTTCTCACTTCATCAACAGGCTACTAGAGGCACTTCTCAAGAAGAACGGTGTGAAACATAAGGTGGCAACTCCTTACCATTCCCAAACAAGTGGTCAAGTTGAGGTTTCTAACCGAGAGATCAAGTCCATTTTGGAAAAGATCGTGGGAGCTACAAGGAAGGATTGGTCTAATAAGCTTGATGATGCACTTTGGGCTTATAGGACAGCTTACAAGACTCCTCTGGGGACCACACCTTTCAACCTTGTGTATGGGAAAGCCTGCCATTTACCTGTAGAACTTGAGTACAAAGCACTTTGGGCAGTTAAGTTACTGAACTTTGACATCAAGAGTGCCAAGGAGAAAATACTTCTTCAACTGCACGAACTCGATGAGATAAGAATAGATGCTTTTGAGAACTCGAGGATCTACAAGGAGAAAACTAAAGCTTTCCATGACAAGAGCATCCTGAAGAGAGAGTTCAAAGAAGGAGATCAAGTTCTTCTCTACAACTCTAGGTTGAAGCTGTTTCCAGGAAAGCTGAAGTCAAGATGGTCAGGGCCATTCAAGGTTAAGGAAGTTAGGCCTTATGGTGCAATAGTGTTGTGGAGTGCTGATGGAAGAGACTTCACGGTCAACGGGCAAAGAGTAAAGCTCTACATGACCACAACACCAGAGGAAGGCGGAACTGCAATTCCACTTTCTGATCCCACCTCCGCCTAATCGTCCGAAGGCAAAGTCAAGCTAGAGACTTAAAACAAGCTCACTTGGGAGGAAGTCCCATGTCTATCCTTGTATATATCTCTTTGAAATTTCTTTTTCATTCTGTTTTGAGTTGTTTTGTCGAGAACAATGCAGGTGTTTCAGAGCGACCCCTTCCTAGCGATGTGCTTAAGTCGCTGCTAGATGGAGCGACCATCAGAGCGAGGCAGCATGGTCCCTGGCGTTTTCGTCAACTTTGAAGCTCGAGATTCAACTCGGAGTGACTCCGTTGCAGCGACCATGCTAGGTCGCTCCCGATCAGAGCGACATCCCCAGCGATGACACCAGCTCGCTCGCGGTTCTGTAGGCGAAGAGAGGACTCGCAGCGATGTGCCAAGTCGCTCCTGATCAGAGCGACATCCCCAGCGATGTCACTTGGTCGCTAACGGTTCTGTAGGCGAAGAGAGGACTCGCAGCGACCCCTCCGTAGCGATGTCACCACTTCGCTGCGCCTCCGGTCCATGTAAGTGATTTCCTCTTTCAACCGGGTTCACTTGAACCAAACCTCCCCAAACCGACCCTAAACCAACCTAGCTCGTGTTCTAACCCTAGGCACCCCCTCTCTCACTCTCCCACCTCACCAAGAACACACAAAACTTCCTCATACTCTCTCAAGGTCTCTCTCCACCAAAACTACCATAATTCCCTCAAAACTCCACCAAATCACCTAGTTCTTCTTACACATCTCCGAGCTTTCGCCCCTGTAGTCTGTTTCACCTTACCCAAGCACCGTTTCCTTTCATCCAAAGCAAGATATTGAGTTTTTAAATTCAATTTCGTAGGTCCATGAACCCTAGAATTTCAAAATCGAAATTTGGTCCTATTCTTGCTTATTTACGGTGAAATATACTAGGGAAAGCTCATATATCAATTAGGATTGCAGAATCTATGGTGGAATTGAATTCAATTTGAGTTTTGTCAAATTAGGGTTCATGGATTTGGGGCTTTTCAATTTTGTCACTATTTGAGTGTGTATGAGGTTGAAATTGGTTTGTTAGAATAGTTAGAGGCTTGATTCATTGTTGTTAGGTCACTTTCTAAGTGCTAAAAAGGTTAAGTGGTAGTAATGAGTGAACTTGAGCTTAATTTGGTGAATCATAGTTTACATCACTCTTACAACTCTCACTTGTTATTTCTATTCTCTCTCAACTTCATTTACTCATTTCCTTTGCAAGCTTTGACATTTTCAGGTACAATGGTTAAGAAAACGCAGGAAGTGAAAGATGCTGAGGCCAGAGAGAGAGAGAGCAAGAAAATAGCATGAGTTAAGAAAGAAGACCCTAGACTCTGAGCCAACTGAACCAACCGAGCCAACTGGGCCAGTCTCCGGAGGAACTTCTCGACAGCGAACAATAGCTACAAAGAAGTTAGCTCCACAAGAGAAGAGAGCAGGGAAGGGTCTAGCGGCCCCAACCAATGAAAGGAGTGATGAAGAAAGTGAGGATGATCAAGCTCCCCAAAAGAGAGCAAAAATGTCCAAAGGGAAAGGGATCCCGCTGGCGAAAGAGATAGGGAGAAGACACCATCCCAAAATGAGTTGTACCACCACCTGATGGATGGGATTGGTTGGACTCCTACAAGGTTTGCTGACCTTGAATTGCTGAAGGACTTGGGCCTTGATTCTGATATTGAGGCGATGGTGGAACATTTGAGGATGCCAAAACTCCTCACCATGGCATACCCTTTCTACAATGATGCCTCCGCTCAGTTCCTATCCTCCTTGGAGGTCACCTACCACGAGACTCGGCATTTGCCGCAAGGGTGGGGCAAGATCAAGTTCAAGGTCCATGGTAGAGTGTACAACATGAACTTCAAGGACATTGGACAAGTCATGGGCTTTCCAGAACAAGAAGACTCCTCACTTCCCAGATGTGAAAACCTTCCTAAGAAGCTTTGGAAGTTGATCACAAGAAACAAGCATCGTGCGGGAAGTGACAAGAACTCAAGCATCTGTCACCCATCTGTACGCTACAATCATAGGATGCTTGTCCATGCCTTCTATCCAAGGAAGGAAGCAGACAGTGTCACTGAGGAAGACCTACGACTCATATGCCCAGATATCAGGCCCTACACTGACCCTGGTGTGCTACCCCTACCAAGCGAGGATATCTATGCTACATATGGGATAGTGGGATTCTTCGTGAGTCGTCTTGAGCATTACAAGAGCTAGGCATGGACCACTACGGACCACAAAGCCAAGATTGGGATTGGCAATTTGATCACGCCCCTTCTAGAGTTTATGGGAGTTAGGTTGGGGAAGAAAACCTGGGTACGAAGCTTCATTGATGGCCCCTACTTGAAGATCGCTACTTACTTCAGTGGAAGGTATGGGCAGCAGTATGTCTACCAATACACCTTGAGCGGTCAGCAGGTTGAGGTGCTACTTCCTAACAATGTTCTAACGAGTTTGGAGAGACCTGGAACAATTAGCTTCGACATTCCCCAGGAGGCTTTCTTTAGGGAGCATGGACATCTTGATCCCATGGCTGCATCGGGGAGCAGGAAGAGTGGCCATATGAGAAGGGAAGAACCAGAGGAGGACACACCTGATCAAGTCTATGGCACTCCGCGCTACTACTTCCAACCCTTCGAGGGAGTCCTACCCCATGGCGCTCTTCGTGACGCGCATGAGCACATCAACAGACTCCAGCGATGGAACAAAGCCCAGGACCGAGCCTTCTACAAGCTCAAGACCAAGTACAAGGAGCTGAAGAGAACAATGAAAAGCCAAGCCAAAGCTTCTGCCAAGTTTATGAAGAAGGTGGCTGATGTATTGGTTAGAAGAGGAGTAGCAGGGTGTAGCTCGAGTGATTTCGTTGTGGGGAACACTTCAGCTCCGCAGCCTCGGCAAGAGAGTCCACCGCGCACAGATAGTCAGCTCGAGCATGTTGGGCGCAACTTCAAGGCTCCACAGTCTGCTTCTTGCACTACAAGAAATTAGTTATATTGTGACAAAAAAAATTGTCACAATAAACACAGTTTCGTAACAATGTAATTATTATGACAGAATTGTGACAAGTTTTAGACTGTCACAATAAAGTCGTCACAAATTCCTCTCGTAACAAAAAACGTCATAATTCTTGACGAATAAATTTAGTTACTAGTCTGTAAGTAATGGTGACTTAAAACAAAGTAATAAAACTGTTACAATTATTGACTAAAAAGATCGTCCACAAATCGTGTGCTTTGGTGACAATTAAAATGTCACGATTGTGTAGTTTACTGGAACAAATATTTAGTAACAAATCGTCACTATACTGACTATAACGTGTTACCAATTAGTTACCGTTACTAACAAAGTTGTCCGTCAAATTCTATGACTATTATTTTTTTTCAATTTCTTGAATTTGTCATTACTAAACTCCTGTCACAGTTTCGTCTTGAATAGCTACTAAGATTTCTAATGTAAACTGTCAGTATTTATCGTAAATAATAGTCACAACTTTGATATTCTTAGCCTTTAGTTTCAGAAAAATTTTCATTAACCATTTTGGTTATTCTTTTATTAGTTATAAAAGTTTTCATAAATATATAATTGTTATCAACAGAGAAACATACACGAAGAAACACACATATATATATATAGGATCATAGATAAAAATACATCGAACTAAAGTAACATTAAATAACATAACAAAAAGGTAAAATCATGGCAAAATGAACAAACTAAACGAAGGAGATCCCAAAGCGGAGGAAAAACTTGCAGAGCTTCATCAAAGCACAGCTTGTTATATTGATAGTTGCCTTGTCAAAGAAATAGTTGTGTATTACAGGAAATGAATCTCGATCTCATAAACCAACCCTCTTGGGAGAGGTAAATATAGGCTTGTTGAGTGATCTTTCATGGCTTGGCATATTGTCATCATCAGTCTGGAAATTCGACCTTTTCTCATACAAATTCACACCCACAATTACAATTGACAAAAAAAAAAAAAATAGAAAAACGTGAATTACCAAACAAAATTAACATATGAACAGAATATAAACCAAAATAAAAATGGTTTTGAGATTCAGAACAATAAGCTATTTCAATAACTGATTGCAAATATAAACATAAAACAGAAGATTAGGCACACGAATAGTGAAATTTAAAATCAGTGGTGAAAAGTTGAAGAACAAATAAAGGACAGCTTCAATTTTGTGAGAAGAGTCCATAGGTTTTTAGTGTAAAACTGAAAGAATTAAGTCATTACTTATCTATTTGGTGAAGTTTTAGGGTATTAGATGACGTCTAATATATATATGGTAACAACCCGATTTTTAAGGATTTTTAAGGATTATCTAATAATTTTTTTTGATAATACATTGGTTTGTTTTGATTTTCTTTCCTCTTTCTTTAACAGATATGATATGTTTTCCTCTGTAGATTTACCTTCTAAAATGTAAAAACTGATTCCCTGCCTATGAATTTTACTAACAATTTCAAATTCTCGAACAAATATATAGATCTTTAACAGAATATCACAATATTTGATCACTTGATTGCCATTTAAATTATATATATCTATATATATATGTATATATATATATATAGTGTAACAAGAACAAATGTAAATATTAAAAAAATTACATTAGCTCTTTTCGTTACACAGTAAACGCTAAACCCTAACTTTGGTTAGATTAATATTGTTAGTTGCACATGCTGTGCATTCAACAAAACATCATGACCAACTGAACCATCACTTTTATCTTACGTTCCACTGAAACCCGAATTTTCGTCAAGCACGACTCTTCTTCTTGGATGTATCATGATTGATGAGTCACCCATATACATTATACATTACATAATTTATCTGTTTGTTGATCAAAATAACTATTAAAACTAACTTTGGTCATTGTTACATAAACAATTACAAAAATAAAATGTTAGTATATTAGTAAAAAGTTGCGACATGGTTACTTTATTTCTAATTATCAATTAGGGTTGCTTTTTCATCGCTCCATACTAATTAGTCTTTTTCGTTAAGGTTTGAAACATCTTTCTATTAAAAGTTTGTCACAATTGCAACGGTAAATATAGTTACAAATATGTCACGATTTACTACACCATTTATTTTCGTCACATTTGTGTTACTACTTGTGACAAAAGTTAATGACGACCTAAAGCGTCACAATATTTTGACGAAACAGCTACTAATTTATTACATACAAATTTAGTTACATTATCGTCTCTAAAATGTCACAGACTTGTGACGCTTAATTTTTGTCACAAAAGTTCATCACAATAACTCTATTTTCTGGTAGTGTTGGAACAAGTCTCCCTCCTTCACCTCCTCAGATGATGACTCTGGTGACGAAGCGGACAGCGTACCGATGGGCCAATACGGTGCACCGTACAGCCACTACAACGCCGCCTACAGCCACTACGCCACACCATATGGCTATGGTGCTCCACCAGAAGGCTACTACCTTACATACCCTGAGGAAGGCGGGTCAGGGGACGCCAACCCTGACAACTAGCAAGGTACTCCATTCCTTTTCCTTGTACATACCATTTTTTATTCTGCATTTTAGTTATCTTTTCGGGTATCTCTTTCAACTTAACAACACAGAGACTGTGTGAATTAAGTTTGGGGGAGGTATGAAGAATTTAATCATGTTTTCTTTGATCATCTGGAGTTTCATACATTGCATTGTACATACATAAATTCATAAAAAAACAAAAAGAAACAACATGTAGTTGCATTCATCCTCTTAGGATTGAGTCTAGATCATATAGGTTGCATTCATATGCATTGGGAGCAATGATTGCAAAACACCTTGTAAAGAACACTTGTCAACAGCTCAAAATGACACCCTAGTTAGACATACCAAGTAGCTTAAGCATCTCTTGAAAGCCTTTCACGCTTCGAGCCTTGAAAACTCTTCTTGAAACATGTATGCTAGCTTGAAATTGACATTGTTCTTGAAACCAACTCCAATCTGAATTTTGGCTTAATGAACTTAATCTCTCTCGCATATGGGCACTTGCATACTTGATCATGGGTCTCATACACATTTGGGTTATCTTATTCCATTTTAACCACTTTTTGTTAGCCCAAATGGAACTCCACACCCTTGAACACCAAGCCATTCCTTTGAGACCAAACATTTTATTTGCATGAGTGAGGCCTTTTTCGATAGCTTGTCATGTGCAAAATCTTGAGAGTATTGGGGGCGACATAGGATTGTTCTCATCTCTTGATAGTACAGGAACTTGTTTTGAGCTAGCATCTAGGATGGTGAGTGGTTATGTGCTTTTATGTTGATATCTTGGGAAAGAAGAAAGCCATTAGGGGGTCAAAAGAAATGAAAAGAAGCTCTAGATTATGTTAAAAGAAACCCTCCCCTATAAAAAAATGAAGACAAGAAAATAAGTTTGGGGGAGGAGATGTGTAAGAAGAAAGGTTAGAGCTAAGAAAAAAAAATGAAGAGCCCATAATTGGTTGTGCAAAAATGAAAAAAGAGAGAGAGAGAGAGAGAGAGAGAGAGAGAGAGAGAGAGAGAGAGAGAGAAACATGTTCATTGGTGAGAGATGTAAGCAAGAGTGATTTCGGGGCCATAGGATGAAGAAGAGGGGTTAGAACTTGTGATCACTTAGGAAAGGGTAGAATGATGAGAATAAGACTATGTACGCATGAGTTGCCTCTAGTCTTAGATAAATTTTGCATGATGATCAAGCTCCTTGTTCTTGAGTGACAGCTACTAAAAGAAAATTTGGATGCATTTGAACCCACCTCTCTGTTCTCGTTGGACCATTCGCATGCCTAGCCAAATGATTGAGATCATGTGCCCTATGTATACTTGTGAATCAATGTGAGAGTTGGTTGAAAAAACTTGTTAATTGAAAAGCTTTGCACATTGCTAAAAGGAATAAGAGTCCTTTGACAGGCCTAGAGAAGCTAGAGTATAATGGAAGAGTGTGCTCATGCTACTTGTTATGTCTCTTTAGGATGTCAAGTTGAGTGTTTAGATGTGTTTCTTTTGGTTATGAGCTCCCACTATCATGCCATTCTCCATATGAGTTCTGGAAAGTTCACTTGTGGACAATTAAAGAACAAGTTTGGGGGAGTTGATGTCTTGCATATTTCCATTGTTTTGTCTATTCATCCATATGCATTTTTAATCATATAGACTAGGATTTAGTCATTTCTAGGTTGCATTTTGCATACATGAGTTCTTATCAGGTATGGGAGTATCCTTGGAGTTCTTGAAGATAGTTGGAGGCTTTTGGAGCTAAAAAGGGAGTCAAAAGGTGATCATAGGACAAGCGGAGACCAAGCTACGTGCCAGAGCGACCTCAGCACGTCGCTCCCATCCGGAGCGACCTCCACAGCGAGGTATGAGGGTCGCTCGGCGTCGTGTCATTCTCAAACAGGTGGAAGGCCCTGGAGCGACCTCACCACAGCGATCAGCTTAAGTCGCTGCCAGCTGGAGCGGCCTCCAGAGCGAGGCAGCATGGTCGCTCGGCCTTCGAGACGCGAAGTGGGGCACTCGCAGCGACCCCTCCGAAGCGATATGATCAGGTCGCTGCGTGTTCTTGCTCAGACGAAACTCAGTTTATTTTAGGGACCTTTTGGTCATTTTGTTTCATGTTTGACATTTTCTAAACCTAAGTTAAGTACCTCTGTAAGCCGTTTTAGGCAAATTATCTTTTGTTCTTGAAGAAATACAGAAAAAACTTTCGGAAAGTTCATCTTCTAAGATCATTGTTTCTTTATTCTATTGTTCGTTCCTTGTTTATTCCATCTTTCACATGATTAAGCTTGAATCCAAAATGGGTTTAAGCGGAATCATGATGATTAGTGAGTAGACCACCTTAGGATTCATGGGTTAGGGAGACTACGGGTGATTAGGATAGATCTAGGATGTTTTAGTGTAGATTTCTCTTGTTCCTTGCTAGTAGAGTAATCGTAATGCATCTTTTGAGTTGGCCACTCAAGGGTTGATCTTTAGACATTTCCCACCCATAAAGTGTTCGAGGAAATGTCTGAATCGACTCTCCTAAGCTTTTAACATTTTTTACCAAGGACACTTGCTGTTAAAGATGTTAAAATGGCTAGTAGACGTATTCTTAATGATAACTTCCATAACATTCAACCGAAGACATTTGATGCTTTAGTTATGTTATAAATGAACATCCATCTAGACATGGAGTTTGTTTAGAATTGTGTCTAGGCTTAAGGTTGATAGTTTAATTGATCGCTTTCCATCCTTAGTTCAAACCTTAATCACCCAAGGGCTATTTCCCTTTACCCATGGGTTCTCTTTTATCTTAATTGTCAAAGCTATTTCATTTATCGCGTTTAGAGCTCTGTTATTGCATTTCAATCTTAGTAGTAATTCAAAACCCAATTAATCACATGATCGCAATTAGATTAACCTAGTACTTGCATTCTCTATATCCCTCATAACTGGTTCGACAATCTTTTATACTACAACATTTGCCTTAGGAGCCTTGAAAACTCCTAACATCAGGATGCTCGTGAAAATGCTATTAGTGAGGTGAGAGGTATTCCGGAGAAAAGTTTTGTGAAAATTCTCAAATACTTGCACATGCTGAGAGAAGCTAATCCAGGAACACATACGGCTTATGAAACTGATGTAGATGGTAGATTTTGATTTCTCTTTATTTCCTTTGGACAATCGGTAAGAGGGTTTCGCATAGCCATTCGAAAAGTTGTTGTTGTGGATGGGACATTTTTGAAAAGTAAATACATAGGGGTATTACTTGTTGCTACAGCTTTAGATGGAAACTCTGACTTGTATCCTATTGCATTTGCATTTGTGGATTCAGAAAATGATTGTTCATGGAATTGGTTTATGAGTCATCTTAAGTATGTAGTTCCAGATGAGCATTCACTATCCTTTGTGACAAATAGAAATTGCTCATCGCTAAGGCACTTGAAAATGTGTATCCTCTTGCAAAACATGGAATTTGCATACACCATTTGTTGAATAATGTGGTCACACATTACACAGGAAAGGGAGTGGCTGGTTTGGTTGCGAAAGCTTCTAAAGCTTATAGAGTAGTCGATTTTCAGAAGCGATTTCAAGCTGTGTGCAATATTAGTCCACCTATTGGGAACTATTTAAAAGATTTTGATGTTACAAAGTGGGCTCGCTGCAAGTTTTCCGAATTCAGGTTCGACATCAGGACGACAAAACCAGCTGCATTAGTAAACTCTGATTCACGCTCGCCTAGAGAGTATCAAGTTATTCCTTTATTGGATAGCATGAGAGAGATTCTGACACGTTGGTTCTTCGAACGTCGAACAGCAAGCAAAAAGGATACACAACCTTTAAATGTTGCCATCGAGAAAAAGATAGATTGGACGATAGGCAAAGGTAAAACGTTTCTTGTCCAGCCAGTTGACGAGGAATCGGTTTCTGGTTCGTGGAGATACATTCGACTGCATGGTTGATTTGGACAGAAGAAGTTGCTCTTGTGGGAAATACGACTTGCTAAAAATTTCATATAAACACGCCATCAAGGCTGGTTTAACTGTTGACAGAGATCTACATTCACTTACGGATGACATGTACACTACTTCCTCCTGGAGAACAGTTTATCAAGAAGTCATCAATGCAATAGGTGTTCCTGAGGACAGTTGGGATGTTCCAGAGGATGTTCGAAATGCTAATGTGCACCCTCCTATAACAAAAGAGGAGCAAGTAGGACTAGAAAATGCAGGTACAAGACTGTTAAAGACAAGATCCGTTCATCGAGAGGAGCTCAGCAGAAAAAACCTCGCAAGTGCAGTCGATGTGGCCAGTAAAATCATAAGAGTGCTACATGTGACAGAGCTATTTAGTCATGGTGATGAAAACATGCTTCAGTTTCTTTTCCAGTATTGGTGTTAAAACTTTGTTCTTTCTCTACATGATTTTGGTGTTAAACCTATGTTTTTTTCTCTACATGATTTTGGTGTTTAAGCTCTTCGTTTTCAATGTTGTGTTAGCTACTGCTTCGGATTTTTGCAAAAGTAATGAGCCAAATTTCAAACAAAATGAAAAAAAAAGTGAAAAAGCAAGTTTAGAATAGCTTGTTTAGAATAGTGTAAACTCAAGAAAGTTTCAAACAAAATGAAAATAGTCAAAAGCATCTAAATACTGAACCAAACTGCAAACACAATCTAAAGCGCCAAGGAGCTTCTCAATGTGCAGTACATATCCCTATGATTGCTCCAACTACGACCATGGCCATTGTCGCATACTTCAGCTTCAGTTTCATCTCTTTTTGCACCCTAGCAGTCTCCAACTTGACCTTCTCTTTCACTTTGTGACATCTCTTTTTCAAAATTTTCGATCTCCAAATTCACCATTTCTTTCAGCTTATGTGTCATCATATGATCAAGCCTAGCAATCTCAGATTTGAAGTTTTCATTAATAATCTCTTCAATCTTCCCAACCCGTTGAGCAACTCTATCTTGTTTCGCATCTACAGACCTTATCTCGTCAAGCAAAGCCTCATCAATCCATTTAAAGAGATGATTCTCGATTTTTCTCTAACACAAACCCAAACCAAAAAAAAATGATTAACAAGCTAATTTGCTTCTTATATCTTGTCTAGAAAAATCGATCAATATAAACATGAAATAACATTGTATTGATGCTACTTACATGTACTGCAACTTCCCATCGATAGAATCGTCGATGCAGATTATCTGCGGTCGAAGACCCATAAGTCGTTATGCTTTCTCCACACCAACATCTTGAAGGCACACCATGAGTCAGTAACCGAGGAAAGCGAGCTGAAGACGTCGAGGAACTGCTCATGTTTGATTTCGTTTCTAGAGTCGCAGTCAAAGAACCCTAATCCCCTTTTCTCTCTCTTTTTGGTTTCTTTTGTTTCTTCAAATGAAAACAAAGTCGTGTGGGTATAAACCGTAATGTGGGTGTTAATATCCGGGCAAACGGGTCGGGTGGGTCTAACCGGGTATAAACCGTAAATGGTTACTCTCTAAAACACTAAAATCGTGTTGTCAAATACTACACTCTAATACACTGAACTCGACTTTAGCATACTAATTTGTTGTTGTTTAGCATACTAATTTGTATTTCTTTAACACACAAATATTTATTTGAACATAAACTATAACTTATTACTCATTAACATCGACTAGTTACATACTAGATTCTAACTTTTTAAAAACAAAACTCTAATTCACTCTTTATGTGATTTAGGGTATAGGGTTTGTATGGTTTTGATTTAGGGTATAGGGTTTAGGGCTTGTACAGTTTGTGATTTAGGTTATAGGGTTTGTACGGTTTGTGATTTAGGGTATAGAGTTTGTGATTTAGGGTGTACGGTTTGTGATGATGGAACAAAGGAATCCAATCTTTAAATAACAATAACAATGTATTAGCAACACAATAGCTTCCTAACTATATCTAAAACCTTAAAAGATGCATACACAAAAGAATTCTAAAACCTTGAAAGATGCAAGCACAAAAGAAGTCAAAAATTTCTACGGGTTTCCCTGGAGCACGCACTGGAGGCTTAAATGTACTCATTCGATACTTCAACACTTCATCATTTGCTACTTCCCAGAGATCATATGTTATCTTGTGTTTGGCTTCTTGGATGTTCTCGTCATTCACCAAGGACAAATCTAATCCGAGGACATGGCATTCACTGAACTTCAAAGCATATACACCACAATCAGTAGCACTCTTGTTTAGGCCACGCATAGGGACGTATGCAACTGAATACTGCTTGACATTGAAATCTTTCTTCTTTTCTGGAGACTGGACAGTCTTGACAATTCTTGGAATGAGAACAGTGAATGCTTCCACGCACTTGTGGTTCTTCTTACCCCCACAGTCAAACACTTCCACCGTCCGGTTTACAAGATTAACACACAAGGAGTTCCAGTGGAAATTTTCAGATTAACCGGGATGTATATACGGTCGACATCAACTTGCCATACTGACCATGTTCTTCAATGATATGAGAGCTCACCTTTTCCATAGCTCAGTATATTATCGTCGAATTTGAAACCCCTTTTGCTCCCTTGAAACTTGTTGTAGGTAGTTATAATTTGCATACTAAACAAGAAACTCATAAAAGTCACTCGGTCCTGGCTTCCATCGATGCAGTGCAGTTTTTTCCTGAAACAAATACAACATTGCGTCCATGTCCTGTAAAGCACAATAGAAAGATGTAAATAATGTGCACAACATTAACAAAATTTAAAGTAAGTCTGAGTTAAACTAACATAGTTTTTTAGCCATTGGTTAGGCCTTATTATGCGTGAAGAAAACTGAAGGTCAAATGTTGATGGGCCAACCTGAAGTGATCTGTATAGAGAAAGCATTAGTGTGTCTAAATCCAAAGACAAAATTGGAAGAAAAAAAACAATGAAAAAGGCTTACTTGGGATTCAAGGACCATTCAGTTAGTTTTGACCATTTTTCTTCAGGGACAAAAACCAACTGATAGTCGCTTTTTTCTCGAGTTTTTGGCATGTCGATATCAGTCAAGAATGGTCGCTTTGGCCAGAAAGAAGTCATAGGCGTGGTGAAATCTTCAGGGTCTTTGGTGTTTCTGTCTTGAGATGGATCAAAACCTTTCACAGTTGACTCTTGTGTAAGGTTGCCCATTGTCTTTTGTAAGTGCTCTTGGGTCCCTATATTGACATCTAAGGTGCCAAACAAGCTGCCAAACGAATCAGACGTCGCTTCATCCTAGTTTTAAAAAGCACAAGACATAACATTAACACTTCTTAAACATATATGTTACAACATCATCCAAAGTCAATATTACAAACCGCACACAAACATCATCCAATACTCTTTTTTACAAACCACACACAAACATCTTCCAATAGTACAAACCGCAAGTACAGTACATGGACATAATAGCAACCGTACACAAACATCATCCTTATATCATTACATTACATTACAATACCAAAACATCAACACAAAGCGATCTATTTCTGGTTTACCTTTGACTGTGACCTTGTCTTAGCAGCATTCGCAGGACCACTAGTAGTAGCAGTAGCTCGACTACGAGAATGAGTATCATTATCCCTCGAAGCAGGCACATGAGTGTGAGTAGAAGCCGGAGCATCACCACCAGTGTGAGCACCAGGATTGTAAGCCGGAGCAGGTGCAGCAGTGTAAGTTGAATTCGAACCAGGTGGATGAGTGTGAGTAGAAGCCGGAGCAGGTGCAGCAGTGTGAGTTGAATTCAGAGCAGGCGGAGGATAGTTAAAAGGACCACGAGTCAGAGATGCAATGAACTTCTCCTCAAATTTTTAGAAGCGGTCTTCAATTGTGTCCACTACCATCTCCTCCAAGTCAATGAAAGAAGACTTGAACAAATTGTGAATGTAGGACTTCATTTCCACTTCAAGATCTCTATATTTTTCGGTTGATCTTTTGCAAAGCAACCTCTTCTTCCTTGACTCAGCACCAATATCTTGAAACATGTTCGTTCTCTTTCTTTGAACAGTCACATGGGTTGACTCCATTTTTTCTTCCATTGCAGTCTCACTTGTTTCTCCAACCTCCACTTGCTATGGACTATCTTCCTCAAAATTGTACTCATGTGGTTGTACAATTTCCTGATAAGCCCAAACATGCTTACTCCAATCATACTTCTTCTTGTACATGTCAATAATTAGTTCGACTCTTTCATCATTCATCTCATCGGTTCGAACAAAGTCTTCATGAGCAATGAGATCGCAATTCCCAGTAGAAGAGATGTATGGAAACACTTCTCCCTACAAAACATAATTAAGTAAACAAAGGTTTAGCCATAAATATTTAACAACTATGAAACTCAATAACAGTAAAAAGGAATCAAATTTACATTGGATCCAAAGTCAGACTCTATGCTAATAATATCCTCATAAGAGACCTTGGCTGATCCTTTCCAATTCATGCATCTCATGCTACAGACGTCTTCTCTGAGTTTCTGACCCAAAAGAGACCCGATATCTGGAATAGCCTCCATCAACCAAATTTGAAGTGCATACGAGAATCCCTCTATGACATAATTATTCTGAGTCTTTACTTTTTGCCTAGCATTGATGATGGAACTCACCATTGCATCAAAGGAGTGAAGGCCCCATGGATACTTCCTCATCTTATCGAAATCCATCAACAGCTTGATGTACTTGTGTGGGATCTAGATCTTCTCATCCTTCGCCATAACCATACCAGCAAACACACACAAATACACCAGCCTCAACCTATCAACATGAGACCATGTATTACACGTTTTCAGATGCACCTTCCGGATTTGTTGTACATTGATGTTCTGTTTCCTCTTTAACAGCGTACTCCAAAACCCTTTATCATGTTTCCATGTATCAATCTCCAAGTCAGGCTCGTCTTGATGTTTGAGACCAGTGACTGCATAGAACCCTTGCATCAAAAATCTCAGCGGCCTCCAAGCATAATGGAACCACAACTCATGACGCTTTGCAGTGAGAAGTTGTTTACAAACAAAATAGTGGGTCACTCTCCCCGGATAGTGAAGCTTGTGTTCATGAATGGCCATAACCTGAGCAAAGAGCGGATCACCCAAGACATCCATGTACTCCACATTAATGAAATTATTCGCCAATTGAAGGATACTAGCTTTGCAACAGTTGTTGACCTTATCAACTTGTGTTTCGGTTCCCTCTTTAAACAAGCATTTAGGCAATTGATCTATCAACATCCTAATGAAAAAATCACAAATACAACATCAATTTCACGAAATAGACCAACAAAAACACATACGAGAAGCCAAGACATCTGAACACAAAATTCATAAAGCTACTTCTTTTTAGAGTACTCAAAATCTATCCTAAATCACCCAACAGAAACTACAAAAAGCTACTTCTCCTATGGCATGTACACTACTTCCTCCTATAACAACATCAATGTCACGAAATAAACCAATACAAACTCTATAAAATCCCAAACATCAATTCGGTGACCATAAGAACATCAAAAAGTATGAAACTTTAATATCACAAAAATCAAAAACATTCACACAAACTCAAATTATTATTACTAAACACTCATATCAAAGTAAGAAAGACACTATAAAAACATTAGAAGACATTACTCTAAAACGAAGTGGTGTTTTGTCTAAGCCAACCAAATTATCATTCCATCAATAACCCGAGACATTACACAGACATTACAAGTGTGTAAAAGGTGTCTCAGAAAAAACATACGAGAAGCCAAGACATCTCAACACAAAAATCATAAAGCTACTTCTTTTTAGAGTAATCGAAATCTATCCTAAATCACCCAACAGAAACTTCAAAAAGCTATTTCTTTTAAAGTGTAATAGCAATCTATCCTAAATCACCAACACAACATAAAAAAATAAACTTTGATAACTTTGACACCTAAATCATTCGCACAGACTAAGATCGAAACATCTCACACTTAAAGTATGATAAGAAACACTCAAAAAAATTTTAAAAAGAGACATGCAAATCGAATCACAAGTCTAGGTCACACACCTGAAAAGCTGAAATTTTTGCTTGAAACTCGAGCTGAGAGTGTATGTTGCAGAGAGGCGAGGATGAGTTTTGGTTTCGGCGAGTTGATTAACGACGAGATGACGAAGAGAGTACGAGGTCTCTGAGACTTCGATTAGGAAGAAGAAGAAGAGTCCTACCGGGAATAAGGAACACTAGAGATGGCAGAATGAATCGATGCCGAGACTAATCACCGGTGACGCCGAGAATTTTCGCTGGTGGGTGTCACATTTTCTCTAAAGAAACAAAAGAGTCGTCTCATTTAGGGTTCTTCAAAAAAAGTATTTGGGGATTTTTGAGTCTCGAGAGTTTTTTTAGTTGCTTAGTTTATTTGTTTTTTAGTTTTTTTTTAAATAATTGAATTTAAAAAAAACGAAAATTATGTTTACCATAGGGATTTAATTGGGTTTACATTAAAAATTATGGTATATGGACAACTTATATTTGAACTTATGGCAAAGGGACAGTGTACTTGTTTATTTGTTCCATATTTGCAATTTTCTCATTCTTTTATCAGTTACTCTTCTGATATAAATGAGTAGATCAGCATGTCTTATGTAGTCCCACTATCTAAATTAGTGTTAGGCATTCAGGGGCATTTGGATTCCTGATTCGGATTGGCTCGAAATTATTCGGTTTTCAGATTATTCAGGTTGGAGTATTTAGAACTTTTTAAAAAACTAAACATTTTTCTGGATTAGATCGGTTAGGGTAGTGTCGGGTTCAGTTTGTTTTTTTTTACAAACCCCGAAGTGGAATTGAATTAGAAATAGTTCAGACTTGGATCGGGTTTGAAACCGAAAGCAGAAAAACACCTCGGAAACCCGAGTTAAGATCGGAAACCAAAAATATATTTGGATTTTTATGAATATTTTTATTTAAAATTATATATATATATCAAAATTTAAATAATTAATATTTTATTATATTTAAAATATTAAAAAATATTTGGTTCTCGGTTTGGTTACAATTCGGTTTCATTTTTTTGGGTTTAGAAAAATAAAAACCTTTCTGATTTTTGTAATTTCCGGTTCAGTTTTGCTCTCGAGTTTTTTTCGTACGATTTTGATTCGCTTTTGGGGTTTTGGATAATATGCCTAGGACTAATTTAAATCCCTATATTACATGGTCTTGAAAAGCATGTTTATAAGCGGTTCCATTAGATAATATATGAACATAATATTATTGAATTTATAGAACGCTATTGTACTTTGACTTTGTAATGATATAACTAACACGTATAAATTTTTCAAATATTGAATACATGATATTAAGGTCTGAAACGTGTTAAGCAAGTTATTTATCTATGTAATTGTATCTTGGTCTAACATGTATAAATCTTCCTTTAAAATTTAAGTATATCAATCAATGAGTATATTGTATTGGGTTGTGAAAATATTTAGGTGATTAACATTTATATATGAGAGATTTAATTCAAATGATTTTTAGGTTACTTGGACATGATTTTGTTGGTTTTAAATGGCATTCGAATTTTGCCCTTAATGAGAAATTATTTTTAGTCAAATTCATGATGGCACAAAATGTAATGTTCCAAAGAAGATGAAGGGCAAGTCTTAAAAGGAGATTTTGTTTTAATTGTATTCATGATGTTTAATGTTTGTTTTGGTGTCTTCCACCCATTAAGATTTTATTGACTATTTTTTATTGATTGGACTAGGTTTAATTAATGTAAAACAAATAAAAATTAACAACTTCTTATTATTGTGACAGATTTTAGAAAAATGAAAAAACTTCTTATTATTGTGCAAAAAACTTAAACAACAACTAATATGAATATTAATTAAGGAAGTAAGAGAATTTCTTGGGGCACAGATTTTTTTAATATTGTCTCATGCTTTTATATTCATCTACATTAAAATTTAAATCAGAACAAATAAAATAACCAAAATCCAAAAATTTAAATATTCTTATAAATTTATGTCATTTCTATCTTATCCAAAACTCAACTCGTAATCCAAGCCAACTTTTAATCCCAAGTTTTGAAAAACTCTTTCTAAAAACACTCTCTCTTCTCTCTAGAAACAATGACGCTCAAACCCTAGCTCTGGCCGTCGATTTCGGCGCCCAAGGCGCTCTCTTCTCCCTCTATTCTCTTTTGTTTTTGCTCCCTCATCTCCACCTTTACCCTTTGTCGATATGCGTGGCTCTCGGTGTTTGTTGTGAACAAGATCCGAGGTATCCTTTACGGTCGTCGGTGGGCTCCAGCTTCCTATGGAGAGGCGGTGAGACATGTGGTGGGACAGTGACGAGGGGAGTCGGCTTTTAGGCTCGAAGATTCAACAAGATCTGTTTTCCTTCCTTTGAGATCTGAATGAATCTTCGTGAAGACGGCGCGTGACTATGAGCAGTAGTCTCTTATAGCATAGATCCACCTTCTCTGGTGGCGGTGTGACTGTTGGAAGAGCAGTATGAACATGCGGTGATGAGAGGTTTCGTCCTTTGGTTTCCAGAGGCGACGTGTGGCGAGGACCCTTCTCAACAGAGTTGTCAACCGGAGAGAAGGGCTTTGGTGGTGAAGTGTGGTGGAGGTAGTACTTCCCAGCGCCGTGGTATGACCAATGCATCTACTCAAGCTGCGATTCAAGCTCCTGCCTTGCTTCCGTAATCAAAAGCCGCTTTTTCAATCTGGACTTTGTGTTCGGTTTTACGGCTAAAGAGCGGAATGGCGACTGCCAGAGAAGTGGGACTCAAGCTGGAAAGCGCCTAACGCTGAAGACATGGTTTTTCGCGAACTGAAATCTGATCATTAGGCAATCACCATTTATGTGCTTAAATTCTAACAGGTTGAGTCACTTTGCTCTCTGTGTTTATGTATGTTGTTCCTGCTCATTTGGTCGATAGTAGGGGTTAATTTAGGAGGTTTAAGAACCGGCTTCTTCTGTCGTAGGAGGAGCATGTGTTCATTGGGATTAAAATTACAACAAATACATAGATTGGATAGTGTAGGATATAAGATTATGAAATATGTGAGTGTATATTAGAGAACTTGAGAGAATCAGAGTGTTTCGTGAAGATTTGGTGAGAATTTAAGAACCAGAGAGTTCTTGTCTGAAGAACAGCAAGAACAAGAGAGAGAGAAAGGAGATTTCGTGGATGGAGAGAGAGTAGTGAAGGAGAATCTCTTTTCTTGATAAATTTGGTTCTGAGTACATGCTATTAATAGAGCTTACAAGTTGACTGCAAGAAGAATAAACAATAATATTAGGAACCAGACAAAAGGCTCTTGCAGCTGAATGATAGTGACATGTCTGCGGCCTCTCTCCTCTTAACTCAACATGTGATCTTTGTTTGGTTTCTTCTACCAACGTCTCCCTGCTCTTTTACAGAGCTGCTCAGAGACCCAAACGTATACTTGTTCAAGTAAACTTCCTTGTCTTGCCTTCTAAGTCACGTTAGGTCAGGAGAGTTAAAACTGTACAGACACTTTTATTCTTCATCAATTCGAATGCTCCTTTTGCCTTGATCTCTTATTGCCATTCATATCTTCATGTCAACTCAATACTCCCCCTCAATCTTGACCATGGAAACTAGTCAAGCTTGGAAACCATGCAGAACTCCCTCATTAAAAACCTAAGTAAGGAAAAACCCAGTGGGACAAAACCTTACTAAGGGAAAAAGAGTGGAGACTCCATGGTTAAGAGGATCATGGCTGAGAGAGATCAATGAGACCAAGTCTATGGTGAATGGACTCAATTGTCTTCTGTCTTGCTGCCTTTGTAAACACGTCTGTAAGTTGATCTTCACTCCTTGTGTAACATGGTAAGATCATGCCTTGCACCACCATCTGTGTAACTTTGTGGCAGTGTACTTCAATATGTTTTGTCCTCTCATGAAACACTGAGTTTGAAGTAATATGAATAGCTGCTTGATTATCACAATGCATAGTCATTGGTCTTGTTGTTTCAATGCCTAAATCTTTTAGGAGACCTTTGATCCACACCAGCTCGCTTGTCAACTTCCTCATTGCCCTATACTCAGCTTCAACACTTGAACAAGAGACCACTTTTTCTGCTTCTTACTCTTCTAGGTGACCAAATTACCTCCAATGAAGGTACAATAACTTGTGGTTGACCTCATGTCCACTCTATCACCTGCCCAATCAGCATCACAGTAGCCAACAACCTCTGAACTCCCATTGCATCCCATTTAAATTCCCTGACCAGGTGATCCATTCAAATACCTCAATATTCTGTCCACCATGTTCCAGTGATGCATCTTTGGAGCTTGCATGTGTTGACTAACTTGATTCACAGCAAAGCATATATATGGTCTTGTGATAGTCAAGTAGATAAGCTTTCCAACCATCCTCTTATATAGCTTAGAATCTTCAAAAGGCTAGTTATCTTCAAACTCCCCCTCAAGTAGAACGTTATAGCTATCTTCAAGAGGTGTCTTTGCTGACTTTCCACTAAGTTTGCTTGCATTATTCAACAAATTCAGTGTGTACTTCCTCTGGGACAAGAATAATCTTTCCTTGGATCTACATATCTCAATCCCAAGAAAGTACTTCAATTCTCCCAAGTCCTTGATGTCAAACACTGATTTCAGAATGTCCTTTGTAGCTTGAATACCAGTCTTGTCACTTCCTGTTATGATGATATCATCAACATAAACAAGAATGACAATGATACCAGAGGGTCCACAGAGTGTGAAGAGGGTGTGGTCGAGTTCAGACTTCCTAAAGCCTCTCCCATTGAGAGTTGTGCTCAACTTGTTGTACCATGCTCTAGGAGACTGCTTCAAACCATATATTGCCTTCTTCAATATGGCTTCACCAGCTTCTCAAGACCAGGAGGAGGATGCATATACACTTCATCTTCAAGTTCACCTTGCAGGAATGCATTCTTCACATCCATTTGCCATAAATCCCATACACGGTTGGTTGCAAGAGATAAGACAATTTGAATTGTATGGAGCTTGGCTACAGGAGCAAAGGTATCAATGTAGTCCTCTCCATAGGTTTGAGTAAATCCTCTTGCTACCAGCCAGGACTTGCGCCTTTCAATCTTTCCATTACCAAGGTACTTGATAGTGAATATCCATCTACTTGTCACAGCCTTCTTCCCCTTTGGTAACTCACTCTCATACCAAGTGTCATTCTTTACCATTGCATTTGTTTCACCACCCACTGAATCTCTCCACTCTTTTTGCTCCATAGCCTCTTCATAGGATCTTGGTATCTGATCTCCATCCAAACTGCTTATGAACACTTGATGTTCAATAGGATAATGTGCAAAAGAACACACTGCTTGAAATGGGTGAGCCACTGGATTTGCATTGAAGTAAACTCTTGTATTCACCCAATTAGATGGGTCTTTTTCACCCTTGTACTTATTCTCAAGAGTTAAACTTCTGGTTGAGCTTTTGTTTCATTAACCTCTTCAGGATTATGAAGCTCTTCCATCTCATCTTCACTACTTTAAGCTGACTCCTCTTGAGTCTCATCTTGACCATGACTGCATGAATCCTCTTGTTGTTGTTGTTGCACTCCTGATTCAGGCTCATTCCCCCCCCCCTCATGATCAAGAGGGGATGTTCTTTCAGCTTGAACAATAGGCGTTTCACTGCTGGGTTCCTGATCATGGGTCATACTAATACCAAGATTCTCCAACACCATTCTGAGGTTTGTTGCCTTGTCTGATGGGGTTTGAGAGAGATCTTTTAGTTCATCCCATTTCTTATCCTCATAATACCCTTTTTGACTCCATAAACTTGACATCTCTGGATACCAAAACCCTTCTTGTAGCTGGATCATAGCACTTATATCCCTTCTGAGTTGGTGAGTAACCAATGAACATAGCTTTAGTACTCTTTGCATCAAGCTTGTTTCTCTATTCATCTGGAATCAACACATAGCAGAGACATCCAAACACACGCATATGATTTATGAGTGGCTTGTTCTTATTCAGCACTTCAAAGGGGGACATATCCTTGAGAATTTTGGTAGGTATCATGTCGATGAGATAGCAAGCAGCAAGCACAACATCACTCCAAAAACGTTTTGGGACATTAGAATGGAACATCATTGATCTTGCAACTTCCATCAGATGCCTTTTCTTCCTCTCAGCAACACTATTTTGTTGTGGAGTTTAAGGACATCTGGTTTGATGAACTATTTCATGCTTTGCCAAGTGATTCTTGAAGGCATGACTTGTGTATTCACCACCATTTTCTGACCTGAGTACCTTCACATTTGCATTGAAATGATTAGTGACATAAGCTTGGAAGTTTACAAACGCATCTAGCACTCTGTCCTTAGAGGGAAGCAATGTAATCCATGTATATTTGGAGTTTTCATCTATAAATGTCACAAAGCACTTCTGGCTATCTCTAGAGACACATGGAGATGTCCACACATCAGAATGAATCAAGTCAAAACATTTCTCATAGATGGTTTATGATGTTGGAAAGACAGTTTTGCAATTCTTCCCTAAGATGCATGCTTCACAAACTAAATGATTCAATGAAATATCAGGGATTATCATTTCAAGTGCACGCCTGTGAGGATGGCCTAGTCTAGCATGCCAAGTAGTTCTATCACATATATCAAAAGTGCTGCTCATGCAAATAGAAGTAGAGGGCTTACAAAGCTTAGTCGTTTGTGAATGGTAGAGATCATCCTTGTTGTTTCCTTTCCCAATCATTTGCCCTATCTTAAGGTCTTGGAACTCAACATCATTAGGTCTGAATACAACTTGACAACCCAAATCAACAATGGCTTTCTTGAAAGAGATCAAGTTTGTTGTGAACTGGGGCATATAAAAGGTAGTTGATTCCCTATCAAACAACCTAACGTTTTTCTTCTATCTGAATCCTATCTCTATTTGCTATTATAACATTTCCTGAGGCAGCCTTAATATCACTAATCAGATTCCTATCACATATCATGTGGTGGCTAGCTCCAAAATCCACTATGATATGTTTAGATGAAAGAATTTGTGTACCAGACTCCTTTGATGTTATAATAGCTTTGGCAGCAGTGATGAACTCATCCAAGTCCCTTCTGGTAGCAGGACCATCAGCTCTGATTATATCCTGCTTGACTGTCGATGTACTTCCATTTGTAGCACTCATGAAGGCAGAATAGATGGTTTTGCCTTTCTCCATTTGATGCTCAACTTTCTTGAGCACACCCATACCAGAAGTAATATCAAGCATTATTGGCTTCATGCTCTGCTTCCCATGGCGTTCCTTAGCTCTCCCATACTTAGGAATCATCCTTATCCTTCCTTTCTTGTTGTGCATATCCCTTACAAGGTAAACCGGCTTCCTTTCCTTCTCAACCAGTTTGTGAGTTACTTGTTCTCTTTGAACAAGTACACAAACGCCATCTATGTATGGAAGTTTGTCTTGTCTTAAAATATGCCTGATTAGCTGATTCTAGGATGGATTTAAACTCAGTAGAAGACTAAAGACAACATCTTTCTCAAGCCTTTCCTTCAACACTTATGGATCTAGGGTACTTGGTCTGAGTATCTGCAGCTCTGACCACAAGCATCTAAACCTCCCTAGATGCTGATTGAACTCTTTCTCATCTTGTTTCAGGTCACTGATAGCCCTCTTGACTTCAAAGACCCTACAGATTAGAGATGTTCCCAAAAACAGTTTCCAGACTCTCACATAACTCTTTGGCAGTTTCACAATGAACATATGCCTCCAAAATTGAAGATGAGAGAGACCTTTGGATGATCTCAAGTGCTCTTTGGTGTTCTTGAACTCACTTGTCTTCGCCCATCAAATATGTTGCCTGACGTTCTTCTTTAACCATCTTCTTCAAAGCTTCAGTCTCTATGTGACTGCTCCAAAGTCCATGGCTTCCTAGAGCTACTTTAGTCAATCTTGACCACAGCCAGTAGCTACCCTCTTCAAGTGTTACTATAATGATAGATTTGTGCTCCATTTCAATGGTTGAATCCTTGGTTTCCATCAGAAAACAGAAGAACCAAGAAAAGAGATTTCAAACCCAAAAATAAAAAGCTGAAAGAACACAGATTTTTGCAGAATACACTCACAACTTTGAGCAACCTAGCTCTGATACCATATAAGATTATGAGATATGTGAGTGTATATTAGAGAACTAAAGAGAATCAGAGTGTTTAGTGAAGATTTGGTGAGAATTTAAGAACCAGAGAGCTCTTGTTTGAAGAACAGCAAGAACAAGAGAGAGAGAGAAGGGAGATTTCGTGGATGGAAAGAGAGTAGTGAAGGAGAATCCCTTTCCTTGATTAATTTGGTTCTGAGTACATGCTATTAATAGAGCTTACAAGTTGACTGCAAGAAGAATAAACAATAATATTAGGAACCAGACAAAAGGCTCTTGCAGCTGAGTGATAGTGACATGTCTGCTGCTTCCCTCCTCTTAACTCAACATGTGATCTTTGCTTGGTTTCGTCTAGCAATGTCTCCCTGCTCTTTTACAGAGTTTCTCAGAGACCCAGACGAGATATTTGTTCAAGTAAACTTCCTTGCCTTGCCTTTTAAGTCACGTTAGGTCAGGAGAGTTAAAACTGTACAGACACTTTTATTCTTCATCAATCTGGATGCTCCTTTTGCCTTGATCTCTTATTGCCATTCATATCTTCATGTCAAATCAATATAGGATCCAAGTAGTGATCCTAGATGTTACTAAATCTCTTTTTTGTAAGTGTGGTTCAAACACTCTTGAAGTGTAAAATTTTTTATCCCTTTAGTTGGTTAATATCAAGTTGAGTATGAGTAAGAAAAAGAAATAAAAAAAATCCCAATTTTTTTCCCTTTCTTCTCTGTCAACCTTTTTCTACTCCTCTATCATCATCATCACCCATTGACTCTCCTCTCTCCTTAGCATCGCTTGTTGACCTCTCTCTCTCTCCCAAGTCAGCATGTCCCATTGCTCCTCATTTGTTTAGCATGGCCCGTTGACTATTTGAGCATCACCCATTGCCTCTTCTCTGGTTCAACGACATTCTCCCTTATCTCCTCAACATCGCCCACTCCTCCATTTGTCGTGTTCTCGCTTAATCTCTGAATAGTTTTTTCCGCCGTAATTAGACTTCTCGTTAAGATTTTAGGTAAAAATGAAAAAAGAAATTATTCCGGTGAAATCTAGCCAAAAATTGTATCAAAACGGTTAATTTAACCACCGAATATGTTTATCATTTCGTAAACTAACTGCACAAAAGTCAAAATTCAAACGTGAAACGACAATTAAAGATGTACAAATCGTAAAACGATCTAAACGACATAAAACATGAAATGACGTATTTTCGAGTTAACATGTAAAGAAAATTTTATAGTGAAAGTTGTAAGAAAAAAATCCCACCCAAAAAATACTTTAAACGGGAATTCGGTGATCAAAGTCTTTAGTCTAAAAATTTATGTCTCTGACTCACCTAGATCTAAGCTGTAACATTCAAAAGAGTTAGAGAGGTTTAGAATAAAGATAAACCTCAACAAGTGATATAAGAGTTTATTAGTGTGATAGCTTGCTTGGGTGATATACTCAAGAAACATAGTTTGTACTTCTTCACAAGTAGGGAAACTCCATTATAATTTTCCTAAACTCTAAACAACAGCTGTACTATGAGGGGTAGCACCTTCGGCTTTCTTGGGCTTATTAAATCCGAGAAACGAGATTCAGCAACCACATGGACTTTTCCAGTGTTTTGCTACAAACCCTGAGATAAACTTTGCACTGAGACACAAATCAAGACTGCTTGGAAAAGTCCATAGAGAGTAAAGTCCACGAAGAGCACCAAGTTCAATGCGAAGGTATTTAGCAAATGGGTTGTGTTCGACGTAGTGTAACTTTTGCAGATTCCACTAGTTAATTGGAGTTTATGCCAAAGACTCAACTAAACCAACGAACAAAATATCAACACGTACCATATAAGAAATGACCATGAATTGGAAGAAAAAGGGAAGGGACAATAGAAAGATGCCCTGCTAAATATGGTCAAGTTCAGAAAAAAACTGTTACTAGTTTCTATTCAGTAGCCTTTGAAGTTTTACCAGAAACTGGAGCATGACAAGGATCTGTTACAGGTAACCAAAAAATAAAATTCACTCTCTTCTTCCTTGATGATGCATATGCAGTGCAGAGCCCTTGAGATTCCACTGATGTGGCTTGTTTTGTTTTATAATCTTTGGCTGAAGTACATGTTCATGAAATATCTTGAGGGGTTGAATCCACTTAAGATCACTGCGAAGAAACAAACTAACTTTAAGATGACATTTTTTAAAGAAAGAGGAACCTGTGAAACCAATGAATGATATAATCTTACAAATAGGGGACAGGACAATCACGATCCCAATTGGGTAGAGGAAGAATGTTGTTCGTTCCAGAAATGGAAGCACTGTATAGATTCAAGCAGTGTTGTTAGCTCAATAATTATAAAGCGTATCAGTTGTGAGAGAAAGAACTTATGAGACATTACCGTCATATCCTAGGAAGTTAAGATAATGGTAATACGAAGCCCCGACCATGAAAAGCAGATTTGAAAGTAGTAGACCAATGAATCCATGAGTTATCAGGAGTGGTGATAAGAAATAATGTACGACTGTAGCAATACAAGAAGAAACTATAAGTCATAAATCTCTCTCTCTCTTTTTTTTTTTTTGCAGATTTGAAAAATGAGTGATGTGTTTAAAGAAGTAATTACCATATAGCAGCACAAACATTGGAAAGAACGAGTTGCAGTGAACATCAAACGTATACAACCTACAGAGAAATACATAGAAGGGATGTCATAAACAAGGTCACATGGATCGATAGAGAGAAACTATGGATACTGAAAAATATGTTGTTTAGTATCGAGTTGAAAAGATAAATTTACCATTCAACGCGTTGTTCCACCACATGACTATTAGGAGCCTCCTCACGAAGGTAAGAGTTCGTCAGAAACCTGGGAATTCGTATAACAAGTTAGAGAGACTGTCAATTTTGATATAAGAAACCACTTAACCAAAAGAACAAAAATAGCAGAGAAGGGTTCAAGGTCATCCAAGAGCGATTTCCAAAAAAGAAAAAAAAAGTAGCATTCACAAGAGTGTTTGTCTTGCACTATATAAATGAGCAAAACAGTAAAGTAAGATGAGATAAGCAGCACCCCCATCAGTATGGGATGGGAGTAACAGTGACACGAGCAGCAATAGCAGACATTGGATAGAAAATACTGACCAACAGCATGTAGCTATAACTGCTCCAGTGATTAAGAAATGGGTAAAGAACACTGATACAACTACGACGACAGCATGAGAGCCACTATGGTCATACCTGAAATAACCAAAAAAAAAAAAAACAGAACAAATTCGTTTCTGTGATACTACTCGTAAAAGATGCAAATACACAAAGTACTTACGTGGCACAGTAGGCTAAAGTTGCAACAATAAGAAGCAGGCTACAGATCACAATAAAAGCAGGGTCATCACGTGCCCATTGGTTTTTCGTTTCTGAGAGAAAGAAAGAATAAGGGAAATTAAAGCAAACGTTTAGCTTATTCTTAATAGGGACTAGCATTAAGTATACACTAATATAGAGAGAGATGATTCTCTGCAAGTTACATTACATAGTCAGATTAAATAAGCCCTGACAGATCCAGAAGGGTAAAGCGTATACAAGAGAAAACAAAAGCAGGCTACAGTATGAAAGTTGAGCTTACGTTTGTGATACTTAGTGTGTTGATACCTGATGCCATAGCGTCCACATGCAAAACATACACAAGTAAGAAGAAGAAAACAAGTCCGCAAAAGGGGAAGTTGAAAAGAGACTTACACAACTTTGGGAGATGTACAAAGGTTAAGCATTTGCCAGAAAGTATATTCAACATCCATTTGCTGCCACTGCAATGAACCAAAGGACCATCAAGAAGATTAACAACATTCGCTTGTTTAACTATCAGATCATCGCACTCCATCAGAAATCGCTAAACCTACGAAGCTAAATCCGATTCGAGTTCTCATTATCAGCCCTTAATGTGATCAAGGATCTGTCTAGTTTTCACAAAATTGAAATCGAGAATCGAGACAAATCTGAGATCATGAGAACCTTGACGATACGACGAAAATACTGAAGGAACATCGGGTTAGCTCGGGATGAAGAAGGTGAAGAGCGAGATCTAGAAGTCGTGGGCAACATCTTCTCCTCCCTTGTTCCTGATCCAGATGTTTGATCTTCTTCTTCGCCTCGAGGTTTGATCCAAGATCTCTCTCGCGTCTCCCTTCGGTTTAGGCCGATTGATTGGTTTTGATAGCTTCCTACTGCTACCGCACCAAACGCCTTTTTGCCATCGCGGTTATCTGTTCTCTACATACTATATAAAAAACATTTTCATGATTCTTTAATTTATTTGGGTAAAAGACAACTAGATAGAGAATTTATAAAAGATTTATTTTACCAATATTGTTTTTACAATATGTAACAAAGCTTATTCTACTATTTAGTTTGAAGGAAAGTTAGTCACAGTAACTGGTAGAACAATACAACAGAGTCATGATTAATATACCAGGTCTTGTGTCAAAATGATGGACTCAATCTATTTTTTTTTAGTTATAAAATTACTTCAGCGCTAAATATAATTTTAATTCCATTTAAACTAATATAGATTGATGTTGTGACTGTTTATTGATTAACCGTACAAAAAAATCATGAAAAAATCACAATCTAATGTTGTGACTCATTCTTTTTATACGGTGTAATTTTATTGACATTTAATTACCTAATTTAAGTTTAAATTAGATATGTTATCATGTTCGTTCAAAAAAAGATATGTTATCCGGTTAACTATCAGAAAAAAGTCAAACTCTGATTGTGTGTATATTGTTTTTAGATACTTCTTAAGATTATATATACACAAATTTATATTTTTAAAAGTATATTTATGCAGTTTGTCAATGGATTTTTCACAAATACTATTTAAAAGGTACGTAGTTTTTTTTAAATTAATAAATTCAGTTACAAAAAATTTCTATTATATAAGATCATGTTATATTGAATGTATTTAATAGTATATGTATGTTTCGGTTAAATTACATAAAGTACATGTTATTAAAATGGACTCACGGAATCTTTTATATATTAAAGCACAAGTGATTTGGTCAATCAAATTTTGACATATGGCTTGTGCTTCAATATCTTTACTAGGTGGATTGTCCGTACATGCGGACATAAACATTTTATAAAATTATTTATCAATATATACATTAGTTATTAAAAATTATATAAAAATAAATTATTATTTGTATTTTCATTTGAATTTTTATGTGAAATTTTTTATGTATAATATATTCATTATTAATAAATTAATTTTAGAATTCACTCAATTATATAAAATTAATAATTTTATTTAATTAAAATTAAAAAAAATTTGGATAACAACACAATATATATATATATCAGAATTATCTTTTTTTTTAAATAACTTTTAGATTTGGATAATTCTTATTATTATTAATTTTAATCATTTATCTGATAAAAATAATTTAAAATCGTTTTATTTTTAAATAAGTTATATAGTTTATTCATTAAGGACATAAACGATATTAACCGCTCTAACTTTTAACGTAAGAGTTCCGTTGCGAAAAATCACGTCGCAAATAATAGTATAGATGTTAAGGATTATCTAGATGGTTGACGATAATAGTTATCTCATTCCTTGTAGTTATCTCTGTCTTCGAGATAGTGTTTATCTAGATCTATATGACGGTCTACTCCATGTATAAATAGAGAGATATGAATGAGAATAATACACATCCTTCCACAACACGTTATCAGCACGATAGTCCCTACATTAAAAGCTAAAAACCAAAAAAAACTAATCTGCCGCCGAACTTCAAAAATGTAGTTCTCTCAAACCGTATGGACCCAGAAAACGTGTAATATATCAAATCGAAGCTCTCGACGAGAAGAATCTGTCGGTCCAGACGGCTCGTCAATCCGATCTTAGACGCGCCCTCACGACCTGTTTTAGTTCGCGCCGCCAGATCCACATAAGCCCTAATTCGGGCTCAACTTCAAACCGTTGTATCTCCCAAACCCCGTGAAGCCAGACGACGATCCACATATCAAATTGAAGCCCAAGACAAGAGGAATCTGTTGCCGCAGACGGCTCGACGATCCAATCTCTAAAGTGTTCTCAATATCAATTACAAAACGCGCCGCCGACTTACCTAAAACCCTAATCTCTCCTTCCATCGACGGCGAACTTCAAACGGTTCGTTCTCTCAAACCGTGTGGACTCAGAAAACGTCTAATATATCAAATTGAATCCCCGGACGAGAAGAAGAATTCTGTGAAAACGGTTTGCCGATCCGATCAGTGACGCGCCCTCACGCACGATTACAGTGAACGCCGTCAAGCTTTGAAAACTGCATACGATTTCAAAAGCTAAGTTTTCTCATAAACCTTAAGTTTTTCATGAACCCTAATCTTCTTTCTCTTACAGAATAGAGACTTTGGAATATATATAATCCTTCTTAGCTTACAAACTTGATATCAGCTTGAACAAAGTAAGCTCATGGATTGGAAGCTTGTAGCTCATGAGGAACAACTTTAGGATCTTTCTCATGGTGATCCAGTTTTCTACACATCAAACCATAAGGTAAATATCTAAACCAGAAAACATAGATCTATAAAAAATAACCTTAAAATAATCTATAGAACTTGAATCATATGCAATATGCATATGGTATGGACCTAAAAACATAAAAATAAAAGAAGGCGTATACTATTTTACTCAAGCCATATACTATTTTACTCAAGCCGTATACTATTTTACTCAAGCTGTATGCATTATTTAATTAATCCGATGTCCTCTTGCTATAGTCTCATTCGTTTGATGAAAGATCCAAAGACATATGAGTTCATGAGTGCATGAACATACTTGTTTTTCGGATCCGAGAACACTCGTATATATTATATATGCTATAGTTTTGAATCGCATGAAAAAAGCCTAAGACCCTACTCGTATAGATTTGGTATAACCGCATATTTGCGTTACAAGTTTTATAAACCCTAGCCATATTATTTAGGGTTTTACTTATAAATCGTATATACATATATATCTAAAACCGAATATTAAGATATATACATAAAGCCGTATATATCTAAAACATATAAAGATATATATCCGCATATATAATAATAAAAAACGTATATATAAATATATATATATATATATATATAATATACGTATATATATAAAGAAAAAAAGAGATCTCTATATATACAAAAGAAAATATATATCCGTATTTTTATATACATAAAAAAATTATATATAATATATATGAAAGAGATATTATATATTTTTAAATTATAAAGATTAAATATGAATGGGTTTATAATCGAGAATTCATTTCTTGATTGATTATGTAATTGAATTCATATTTATTCGAGCTATATGTCTTGACCAACCAACATAAGTTTTGAAATCATAAAACTTATAAATTATATAATTTCAGATGTGGAAATTTGAGCCCTTGGATTATACTAGCCTAAATCTCTATGGAGATAATTATGTAGAATGGGTAATGAACACTACAGTTGCCCTGAAGACAAAGACTCGGGAGATGTATTGTTGATAGTAATAAAGCAACTAAGAGTGAAAAGAAAAGAGCCATAAAAAAAATTATGCGCTATCATCTCACTGAGGATCTGAGAAATCTGTGCCAAAATATTGAGGATCCTTGTGACCTCTGGGCGAGATTAAAAACCAGAAATTCAATGATACTATGGCATAAGGCCATGTTTGACTTGAAAATCCTCAAATTCCACGACTTTGAGTCTGTGGACAAATATGATTCTGCTCTAATGAAAATCGCTTATAGTCTTTGAACTATGTGATGAAGTGGTAACAGAGGAGGACTTATTGTATAAGACCTATTCCACATTCTATCGACAGGATAAATTGATCTCATATATTACTAAGAGATTCAAAACCTATAATGACCTTTTGTCATACCTGTTGAAAGAGGCGCTGAGAAAACAGCGTATTAGAGACCATCATCGAATATGATAAAATTATGAAAAGATATTACCAGTATAAAAACAGTGAGATGAAACTTCCTGAAAAGGCTGAAAAATCCAAGAAATCCAAGGAAATTTTCGAAAAAAAATTCGAAAATCATTTTGAAAAAAAATCGAAAAAGAAAAATTTACGAAAAAAAAGAAAATTCAAAAAAAAAATTCGAAAAATTCGAAAAAAAGAATTTTGAAAATCATTTTAAAAAAAAAATTTGAAAAAGGAAAATTTCGAATAAGAAAAATTTTCGAAAAAAAAAATTCGAAATATTCGAAAAAAAAAAGTTCGAAAATTATTTTGAAAAAAAAACGAAAATAATAAAATCATAAAATCTATATTATATTTATATGATTCTTATTTTATAAAGATGAGTACAAAAGATTAAAGAGTATAGTTGCCTAGTTAAAAGAACTATGGCCAAGGCAATGCCTAAAGAGCTAGAGAGATCCAAATGATCTATATTCACCCATGAGACCCATTGAATTATAAAGATTAAGTATAAATGGTTTCCCCAAATGAAAAACAATGGGTAAGAAAGGAAACAAAAGGGTTCCTTCAAAAGATTTGAAATAAAAACCGCCCATAACTATACTTATGTACTCTACTGATCTAAACTATGCTAAGGATCAGTATGTTAAGAGGCAAAAAGAGCTATGGATACCCAAATTGGTATACCCACGAAATTACACTTAATGGCATGACTGGATTAGCCATCCATGTCTAAAAACTTGATTGCTATTGCAAAGGCACCAGAGTTATCCCATAAGATCTCACGTTGTGTAACATGTACACAAGGGAAACCCATTAGGCTTTATTGTCCTAAACATCACGAAAAATAAGTATGTTCATGAGGGGGAGTGAGGATTAAACCCAGTGATACATGACCATACAAGAAAATTCGCGTAACATGGGTTGTAACCATGTCATAAAAGGCTTAGAGATTCAGGTTCTCTTGGTGATAAATCACCCAAGTCCAGCCTAATGCTTAGGGACATTATGAATTTACATGTACAATGCAATGTATGCATCAGGCCATATAAGTGAGCATAGATATTCCCATCTCAGATTGAATACGGGTCATAAAGCCAGACATATACCATCTTGAGATTTTTATTAAACAAACCACCACAGACATATGTGCCGTCTAAGATGGAACCTCTGAAGAGGATTGGGAATATATGTTGGATAAGTATGTCTTTCACGAGTATTAAAGAAACCTTGAGCCAAATATGGGTGATCAGATTGTGGCTAGGTACACGGATTGCATGATTATGAATTCTACTATCCAACATCAGAAGGAGAAAGATATAAGCTGGATATGATAAGAAAAAGAGAATGGTATTGACCATCATTGTCTTGGCAAGATCCTCGGACCAGAGAATGAGATTTAAGACGTCTAAAGAAAGAAAAGATTATACAAAGCTAGCTAAATTAGATGCCAGACACATAGACCCGAGAAATGAAAAGAAAAAGGTCATACCAGCTTAGCACCAAACGAATTTGATGTCCTAGAAGAGACACAACCAAGTTGCTACAGAGTCTATAAGAGATAGACCAATATGTTCCATAATAAAAGGAACCTCGGAAAAGAGAAAAGGTGCATAAAATATGAAATTCGAGGTTAATAGGGAAACCAGACCAGACATAGACATAAGGTCGGCCGACTGAAACATCTAAGGTACCAGACCATGTAGCTTGGGACGCCAAGCTGCTAGGTATTAAATGTCCTAGATAACAAGATCTCAAACCAATTGGATCATGTCTGGAATACAATGGAACACAGAAAGGGTATCGATACCAATGATATAAAAATGCGCAAGATAAGTAGCACTTGACCATAGAGATATATGCGAGGATCATGAACCCATGTAAGAGTACTCATAAAGATAAAAAGAAACTGTGGGGTAGAATATAAATAAAGAGTGAGGGGCGTATTGGCCACATAGAAACGCCATCAGACAAACCAGTGATGAATAAAAGTTCTTGTGAGAAAATCGTGAGATAATAGAACATTCAAGCATGGCTTGATAACACAAGGATACTCACAGAGATTAAGAAAAGTTTATAAAGAGATATACTCCAATGTGGTGGAGGCTACTAATTTGACAAAGTCTGGTCATAGATTAAAGTATGTAAGAGTAGCATATGGTTCACTGGATAAACAAAGATTAAAGGTACCACAAAAGAGATAAGAAAGATGAGAAAGAAATTCTCTAAAATGAAACAATGCAGCTGCATAGACTAAGTAAATACTTAACAGAAAGTTCTATAAGAACAATTCAGATCAGTCCATGTAAGCATATAAAAGATGTATGGATTCCTTGTGATCAAAGATTGGCTACAATGGATAAAGCCATTAGTACATACGAAGTGATAAATGTCTGAATGAACAAAAGACATGAAACAAAGTGGTTCGTATGTGTTTGGGTCAATGACTCAATATATATTGAAATGTCCACGTAATGGCTAAGCCATGAGACTAGAAGATCCGTGGGACATGAAAGAACCTGCGAGTAAGATTTAATCGCAGATTAAAAGTCCATCTGAGTACCGGTCGAGTGCCATCCGTCCAACCAAGACACAAAGTGATCAGCAGCAAAGATGTACGTCATGACCACATCTTAATGGAGTTCCAGAAGACATAAAGACGTCCAAGAGTTACAAGTTCATTAAGGGAAAATCCAACTGATCATCTTCAAGTCATAGGCAACCTCGACGTTCCGGAAGCTCATACACCAGATAGGAATATGTCATCTACAGTTGTGCATTCATCAAGGGGAGTTACATGTGTTGTACTATTTTCCTGTCCAGGCTTCCCTTTTTACCACATTGGGTTTTGGGTTTACCAGGAGAGGTTTTAATGAGGCAACATCCAAAGCATGTAACAATCCCTGAACCAGATGCGTCAACCAAGGGGGAGTGTTAAGGATTATCTAGATGGTTGACGATAATAGTTATCTCATTCCTTGTAATTATCTCTGTCTTCGAGATAGTGTTTATCTAGATCTATATGACGGTCTACTCCATGTATAAATAGAGAGATATGAATGAGAATAATACACATCCTTCCACAACAATAGATATATAAAGAAGAGTTTTTCTTTCCTAAGACTGCCATGTCATCAATTTGGGTTTTCTGGTCGCAACACCTGTCCTTTTTAATACTAAACTTTGCGTTTCATTAAAAGGTAAGTGGATAAATATGGGTTATGTCTTTATGTGGGCTTTAGCGTTGGTGAATGTAACGCGGCCCGGTAGCGAGCATCCCTAACATGTCTCTGATCGCGTCGATCCATTTTTAGGGTTCTTCCATTTTTTCAATCTCCGCCATTCGAAAGACTGATGTTCTTAAGTCGGCGTGAAGATTCCGCTGTGGGATTTCTATCGCGTCCTTTGACCTACTTTTCCATCAATCAAAACTAAACCACTTACAGGTTCATCGCATTAACCATGTTCTTAACTCCTTTAGCCTCGATCTATATTTCAATGTGTGCTTATCTTGTGATAAGAGGTGTATCTACGGGTATTAAAAGGTATGCTTTCCTCCTCTCAAAACCATCTTCTATATCTTCTTTAGTATACTTATTCTCCCTGAAATGGCTAAATCGAAAGTGTTTTTCTTCGATTTGAAGTTCAGTAGGTTCTCCTCCACTGTTGAGGTTAAATTGCTACGTTTCTGGAAGGCCAAGAATGTCAAGCGTGATGGAGAACTCATGTGGGTTAATATGCTCATGGTGGATGTAAATGTAAGTATGTTCTTAAACTTTTAATAATCGTGGAGTTAAATAACTGCTCTTTGTTTCTTGGTTTTGCTATCTTCTAAACTATGTTTTAGGCGACTATTATGCAAGCCACCATTGATTTTAACCAGCTTCCAACATTCCGGCCTTGGCTCACACCCGGATCGATGTTCGAGAATGAGAACAGTAACATAGGCTCATCAGATCGTGATCTGGTAAGCATAGCTGGTATCGGTTATGCAGTGTTCTTCCGCCACCTTGACCCCTTTTCTCACGATGACTGGAGATCCATTTAAAGGTAAAGTAATTAGCTTTACATTTTCTCGCTTCTCAGTGATCTGTTTGCTGAGTGGTTAAATTTTTTGAAGATTTATGTCTTCTATGTGACCTATATTTGTGCCGATGGAGGTATGCCATTTGATCCTAACGACAAAGTCTCTGTAGAATGGGAACCCTTTGGTGCATTTTACGTTGTTGTGCCTCAGGTACCTTAAAGTTTGAATCTTTGAACTGATTTTCTGGAGGAGATTTGTTTTACTAATATGTATGCTTCGTGTAAATTGGTTGATGCCAACGCATGTCAAATTTGACGAGTTTGGTGGAAGCTCAATGTTGACTGCAACTCTTGCTTGGGACAATGATCTGTCTTGGACGCTTGAGAATGCTATTGAAGCACTTTAGGAGACTATGCATCCGGTAAAACTAGAACAAATTCTCTTTTGAGTTATTGAATGGCCTTTACACTAACGAGAACTTTGTTGTGTCAGGTTTCTTCTGTTTTTATGAGGTTACGAAGAAAGTCTTTAGGAGTACATGTTCTTAGCAAGAATCATGTACCCACAAAAGGATTGTATTACCCTGCTGTAGAGAAGGCTTTGGAGATGATTAAGCAAAAAAAGTTCATCTCTTAGCAAGGTAGTTTAGTGCCCAACGTCCGTCTCTATTCTTGCACTGTTATGTATTCCAGCTTAACTGATGTTTTTTGTTTGCAGAAACTGGTTGTGCTTGCTCGCAACAGCTAGATTATAACGGATACTGACATTGATCCCATTGCCTGGTTTGCACTATTACATGTGTGTTTTTTTGTATGAGGATATTATATTCACTTTTTTTAATAAAGCAAGGTTAGGACTTGAATCTCACTCGAGTTATTATTTGATGCTTATCAATTATGTCTGCAAAAATGATGAGGAGAGAAGATGACCAGGTGAGACAATAGTATTTGAATAATTTTACATAGTATGATCATCTAGAATCTTGAAGTTAAGAGTTGTGAATGTTATCTCCAGACTTTTCTTTTCTTCACATTGGGTTTGACTCTTTCGTGTATTTATCTACAGTTTGACATCTTTTTTGCTCCGCATCCAAATCCAGCTGTTTGTGGACTTCCAGCAGAAGTAGCCGGACTTTTGATTAAGGAAATAGGTAAAATATTAGTTTTTTTGTTCACCAAGTGAAATATTAGATATTTGTAATACTTTTAAGTTGACTTAATTTCAAGGATTGCCATCTTTTCCTTCTATTGACGAATTCAACTGATTGCCATATCAGCATTCGTTATGATCAATATATGACCAGATGAGAATATCTTAAAAAGCAATATTAATACCAAAAGTGTTAAACGGGCCCATTGGTTAAATGGTTATATTGAATAATTGATATGCAAAACACACCGGAATTATCTGAAACCAAATAAAGAAAACCCTTGAGAGTTAGGCATAGATATTCTCCAACCATTCTAATACATGCAACTAAATGGGAGCCCAATAATGAATCACATAACAAATTAATGCTCGATATAGAAACATTGAGGCACACTACGATGGATACAAAACTATTTTCGTAATAACAGCACATTAAAGCTTACAACATCTACACACAACAATTAAAGTGTATGAAAATAACATTTATGAAAACGGCATAATGTTATATTTATGGATGAGACATATATCAGTCAAGCATAGTTCGAACATGTTTGAATGGAGAATAAACACAATCAAAATGAACCAATGCTAGAGACGCCCATTTCACACCCTGCTAATCACTTTTAATTTCTTTAATGATATCACTCCATGAAGTTAAGGTAGCAAGACTTATCAGTTTACATTGTAACATATTTGAATGTCAAAGCTACGATTACATGTCATCCCTACACCATTGAAATTCGATGTGACACATGTATCTGTTACAAACAGATTAAAAACATTATTTTTATGATTAAAATAACAAATTTTAAGGTTCGAGAGTCTAAAATAAAAGAAAGGAATCCCATTTAATCATTCCTTTCTCGCAATGGAGGTTGAACTAAAAATCACACAGTTAAAAAAATTCACAGCTTATCCGATAATTCCAACAACCACAGACTAAAAATTGAGATGGTGGTATATAATGTTACAAACTCACAGTAACATAAAGGATAAAGCTAAGAAGGTAGATGCTGAACACACCATGGAGACATTCAAACAATAAAAGCAACAGTTACACGCAAATTTGTTTTCCCTCTACACATCTAAATTATATAACAATATAGCGTTTAACAAAAAAATTCTCCATGCATGATCAAAATATATAATAAAAAATTGTTGGTTAATATATAATAAGTTAACTATATGTATATTAAAGTGTAATAATTATAGTATGCTAATATCCAAGTACCATTTATTTAAAATTATAATCATGAGTTACTTAGATTAAGTGATTTATTTTATTTTTAAACATAATAGTCATATATTTAAAACTCAGACAAACAGTAATGATCAATATTAATTTTTATGTAGTTTACCTGACTTAAATATATTTTTCAGTTAGAAGGGATAAATTTCGCAATACTTATTACTTATAACTTCACTAAACTCATCGAGTAACTTTTAAAAACTATTTTTACCTATTAATAAAATTAAATTAAAATAACATTAAAAGAAAGCAAAATCATAATTTCCTATAAAACGTTTAAAAATAATTAGTCCAATAAGTAGATAAACTGTTTTAATAAAAACATGGAAATATATTTTAATTTCAGTAAAAAGTTAAATATTTTAGGTAATTTATATTATTTGTTTACTTGCCCGTAGGGCGGGCCTACCCTAGTAATTTTAAAAACAAAATTAAACTGCATTTTTAATAATTTTGGGTGAACCGTTCCTGATTCTCACCCATGATTATACCCTTTTCACTTTATTTTGAAACCACGATGTCCACTTCTGTACACAAACTCTTTATAACATAAATTATGAATCTTGAAATCAGTTCATCAACGGATCTTTACGAATTAAGCAATTAAAAAAGTCTTTACAAGCTTTATTAAAACCATTATTCTACAATCTTTAGTTGCTCAACAAAGCAAAACAACTAATACTTTCATCTCTCCTAAATTTACAATTTTGATTTTGAAATCCTGCATCTATTCAAATTTGTTTTATTCATCACACATATTTATATTTTCATCGGTACGGGATAATACAGTTGTCTTTGAACCTTTTCAAAGCATCAACTAGATTGTGGCGGTCAGAGTTTGAAATCGCATCGGGAAGAGCCGGATGCTGGTACGATAATACTGGAGAGATTCTTCAAACCTTAAAGATTTGATTGCATGGCTTCCATAATTAACAGGTATTCTTCTTTTTTCCTGCACCTATTCGAAACTTTTACATGGAGATACGTAATGAGTTTGTAAAAAACTCATTATACAAAATCAAAGTAAAAGATATAAATATTTTTTGATCATTTTTGTTTTTTTTTTTACTTTGCTGCAGACATGTAATAAGAAATCAAAGCTTATTAAAGAAGCATATAAGAGAACGCAAATAATTCTTTTGGATGAGATTTTTTTTTGGTATAACTTTTGGATGACATTTTTTTGACTAAAGTTGGTGAAGTTTGAAGATAAATGGAGTAGAAAGGTAAGATCCAAAACATTTGACCATTTCAAATTTCAAGTGAAAAAAGAAATTTGTTTACTTTTTAGTCTTTACAAAGGAAAAAACTAGGGCCTCTAACTGCAGTGCTGGTAAATTAATGTTTGATCATTTGAGTTGTAAAGGGCGTCAAATTCAATTCAAAAAAAAATTAGTTTCTAATCATTTTAAAATTAATTTTGAAATTTATCAACCTTTTAGAGGATAGTTAACAGTTATCTAAAACATAAATACTAATAAAACCAATTATCTTTCTAAAAGTGTTAAATAATAATTCAAGAAATGATTTTTAAAAATATATTAAATTTGTTTAAGGGCATGTTTTTCCGAAAAAGTGTTAGATAATTAAACATGAAAATTGATGAAATCCTAATTTTATACTGTAAATGATAATAAAATTTAAAACATTATCAGTGTTGGGATAAAGGTAAAATTTAAAATTTAGTATTTAAAATAGTGTTGTAAGCATGTATCCCTTTTCTAAATAATATAAGAACTACTGTTTTATTTTTCAAAACTATCTGTTTTAATGCATAAATAATGATTTATTTTGATTTAAAATTATAATATGATTAAATAATTTTTAAAACAGTAAGTTGATCTGTGCATAACTCGGGAGGTAATACTAGTATAATATAAAAGTTGTATGAGTTTAATTTAAGGAAAATAATGCGGTTAATGTAATTCTAATATGTTCCAGAAAATATATGGTTGAGTGAGGTGATATATAACCACTTTAAGGTATATGTCATCCTATTTTTTTCCACCAGATAGTGTTTATATGGCCAATAGAAATGGTTTTAATATGTCAATAAAAATGGTTTTAATATGTCAATAAAAATGGTTTTAATATGTCAATAAAAATGGTTTTAATATGTCAATAAAAATGGTTTCAAGGTGGTTAAAAGAAATGGTTTCAAGGTGGCTAAAAGAAATGGTTTCAGTGTGCCTCTGTTTTTTTTTTTTTTTTTTTTTTTTGTAACATCAGTGTGCCTCTGTTTACAAGAGGTTATTTGTTTCTAAATTCTTGGGTTCGTGTCATTTCTATCCAAATGATCAAATGGAAAAGTCAAAGAACCATTACAAAGAGTTCTACATTGTCAAGGTGGTCAAACAAAATGGAACAAAAAATTAAGTGGTATAAATCGTGCACAAAATATATGCTTTCGTATGTGAAACTAAAAAATAGTTTATTATTCAAATCTGGGGTCGATAGGTGTTCTGTCTCTTATATGTATTGCTTAAATCCTAGGCTTAGAATAAATGTTGCTAGTACAATCATTGAAGGTATTTACAAAATTATGTAAAAGTGTGTATTATTTGAAAAGAGACAATGATTATGTGTAGGCTTAATGTTAATGCAAATTTTGTAAATAGCAAAGGGGAGTAATTAATTATATAGGGTGAAAGCTGGTGTGAGAGTGATATTTATCAATGGCATGAGTGTAAATAAGTTACCAATTAAAGGTTATTCTTCTAAAATGTTTCTTTATTAATAAGTAAGAAATAAAATGAGAACGCTAAAAATCATGATTATTGCCCTAGTACCATAGAGATTGTATTGGTTGAAGTAGGTCTCTTGGCATTTTATATGAATATGAAAATCTTAACTAAAAATATCCAACGTGAAACTGAATAAAATGTTTATAAGTATCTAGTTGCATCTAAAATTTCTCTACCTGAAAGAACCAAAATTGAGAAGAAAATGTCCGAACATACCCGAACTCGAAAATAATCAACCCGAATATTCCTGAATTGATAAGAACCGATTCATACCCGATATAAAAACATGAATATCCAATACTATGATTTCGTGTATTTATTTTTTTTATTTTAGTTTATCATTTACTAGAAATGTTGATAATACTCAAATTAACCTTAACGCTACTCTTTCAAATAAAAGGTTAGTAGTAGTATTTGACGATCGGATCCACATTGACTCAGTATTTCATACAATAGACTTGAGTAATCAGATTAACTTAGAAAAAAAATAGAAAACAATAAACAATATTAAATAAGAAGGGTTGTAAAAGCAGATGAAGAGAACACTAGATTTCGGAAAATCAGTTAGGAGATTTAAAACGGCAATTAATATGTTCCAAGGGTTTAAAATGCACGCTTCTAGAACTCGAATTCAATAGTAAGTTATCCAATTCTCGCTGTGATAAACTATCAAATGCTTCTTCTTCCTCTTAAAATCTTCTTGTGCATTTGCATCCAATTTATAATGGAACAAGTGACAGAATTGTGGATGCTCCTCAAACCACCTCCTCTCCGAAACTCTTGCCTCCGGGGTCAGTGACAAAAACATCTCGATAACGTCTGCTATCATACACCTTGTCCCTAGCTTTATATGTTTCTTGTACTCCGTTTCATAGAAGAACATTCTACTTGGCTTGATTGCCTCGGTAGCCTCAATTTCCTGCAAGTAACATGTAGTTATACGTCAGTTATATAAGTTATTCTAAATAGTTTTATCAAGTTAATCAATTATTCTTTATATACCTGAGTATTACTAGTTTACAATTTCACAAAGTTTCACCTAGTTGTTCTAGTATTACGAACAGTTATACCCATAACTCCTAGTTTTCCTTCAACTAAACATTAACATTCAAAAGTACCAACATTGATCTTGTAACACCCCGACCGCCCACGGTTAATGGGCCACCCACACCCTCTCTCTCGGCCCGTGGGCTCCCTCGCGTTCGACGGCCGTGCATTAATTTTTCCAAGGCTCGAAATCATTGTTTACTGACCCTGCAATCACCACCCGACATTTTCCCGTGTTTTGGCCTCACTCGCACCGTATCGCGAATCACTTCTCGATAGGTCACCCATCTTTTCACTACTCCAGCTCAAACACATTTAACTCCGGAGTTCTAAACGGATGTGTGACGGAAAAGGTAAGTCAACATTGGTGACATAGGTAGCCAAATCAATTCTCTTAAGCCTTTTTCATATATCACAACTCGGGATGTTACAATTCACCCTCTCTCAAAGAACGCAACGTCCTCGTTGCGCCCCACGCTAGGTCTCAAGACGCCTCTCGGGTCAGAACCGAGATGGCTAACCAGCTCTGATACCACTTGTAACGCTCCGACCGCCCACGGTTAATGGGCCACCCACGCCCGCTCTCTCGGCCTGTGGGCTCCATCTCATCTGACGGCCGTGCATTAATTTTTCCAAGGCTCGAAATCATTGTGTACTGACCCTGCAATCACCGCTCGACCTTTTCCCGTGTTTTGGCCTCACTCGCACGGTATCGCGAATCACTTCCCGATAGGTCAACCATCCTTTCACTACTCCAGCTCAAGCACGCTTAACCCTGGAGTTTTAAATGGATGTGTGACGAAAAAGGTAAGTCAACTTTGGTGACATAGGTAGCCAAATCAATTTGCTATAAGACTTTTTCATATATCACAACTCGGGATGTTACAGATCCATTCCTAAATTCTTACCTCAACCTGCCTTTTCTTTGGATCTTCTTCGACACCTACTGATTCATCCTCGCTGTTTCCATCTTCGTCTTCTACATCCTTCTCATTGTTTCCATCCTTGTTTATATCCTTATCTCCTAAATCCTCCTTGCTGTTTCCGTCAGAGGCATTAGTCTCAGCTTCATTCTCTTCATCCGATTCAGCAGCCTCACTTTCATGTTCCTCTTCGTTATCTCCCTCAACAGAGCCACCCGCCTCACCATCATTTTCTTCATGCTCCTCTTCTTTCTCTCCCTCACTAGAGCCACCTTCTTTCTCTTCATTGGAGCCTCCTTCTTGCTCTTCATCAGAGGCACCTTCTTTCTCTTCGTCGGAGACCTCTTCTTGCTTTTTATCGGAGTCCCCTTCTTTCTCTTTGTCGGAGACCCCTACTTTCTCTTCATCATTGGTCGCATTTTCATTTCCATCGTCGCCGTCTTCATCGCTGTTATCCGCTTCTTTTTCCTCCTCTTCCGATTGTGGAGTCTCCGATGTCGGACCACATTTGCTCCCTTCAGACCCAACAGGCACAACAGCTTCCACGAGGTAACTTATTCCGATGACTTCATCTCTCACTGACGCAGATCCAAATTCCTCCGTCGTCTTTTCATCCTTTTCGTTTTCACATTTTTTTCTTTTTCTTTGCGCTCTTCTCCGCTTCTTTCGTCGAAATCTCCTTCCTCTTAGCGTTTCTGGTTTCAACCATTTTCGTTCTGATTCCTTTCGATTTACCCACAAGAGAGCAAGAAGGAAAGAGGATTTCGATTATCATATTGATTTGGGTTTCAAACTTTGGGTTTCTAGGGTTCGGGATGGAAGAGAGGAGAGAAAGGAATTGGGATCGTTTTCGAAATGAAAGTGGTTAAGCAAAATGAATCTGAAATTAGGTTTAATTAATTAGTTTTGGGTAGACTCGGTCTGCTTTCTTTGGTTTATGTTAAGTTTGGATGTCGGTTCGATCCAGATCGGATTACAGTCGAGTAGAACCATGTAATACTCGTAAATATGTCAATTTTCCTACGGTTTTGTGGTCTTTTACTTCGTTTGCCACTTAAAAATTATATTTTATTCCTTTCTTTAATAACGGGTCCATCCTGGGTTGAGCCATGAGATGGAGAGACAGCCAAACCATTGTTCTGTCAGATAATGAGGATTAATCTCTCTCTCTCTCTCTTACATATCTTTTAGAGAGAAGTGATTTCTAGTTCACCGCAATTCTTTTCTAGTGGCTTTTATTTTTTAGTTTTCTTTGTAAAATAAACTCAGATTTTGTTCTCTTCTTATATGACCAGTTTTTTATTTTGTTTTCTTTCCGATATCTTTTGTTTTCAGATTGAATGATCAATATTTATTTAGATAGATCTTTGTTTCCACTCTAGAATAGAGCATATTTACAATCCCGTTTCTTATTTCCGTTTTGGGTTGAAATTTTCACTTCACAAAATGAGTTAAAACCAATCTATCTTAATCGACAGGCAACCGATTGGAACCAAGACTAACTCCTCTTCTTTGATTTACTTGTATGCTTCTCTCTTACTACAGATAATAATATCATGGCTTTTAACCATTAATCCCTAGTGGGGTGGTCAGATTTCCTTGTGTTATGAGTTACCAAATAAGGAGTGGTGCTTCTCTGGTGTTTTGAAGACAGTGGGGACAAGCAAATTTTGGGCAGATCGTGGATTGCCAACGAAAACGTGTCAGCAATTCTTCATCTTGCATAGAGGCACATGACGATATGTGTACCAGACCAATATTTCTCATCAAGCCAGGAAGCTAACGCTTTGCATGATTTTCTCTGTTTTGAACGCGTATCCCTATCGTGGTACTTCATAGTGAAGTTGTAGATCAATATATTGGACCTGGGAGTTTTTGGGCTTAATTATAAATGGTGGGGAAAGAGGTCCTTAATCTTCGCTCGTACTTTGTCCTCTAGACTTTAAAATTGAATACAATGCCCGACAAAAAAAATTCGTTGAGACCATATATAACGGTTGGTTCTCAAACGCATACAAGTTCATTTGTACTTTGCCCTCTGACGTTTGTGAATAGAAGTGACGCCTGAAAAAGGCAGAAACTCATGCAACTTTGGGAACTACGACAGATCCCGAATTAGGCTGACCGCAACAACTCTAACGAACAAACAAGGCCTAGGAAATGAGAAAGCAAGGTGTTCACCGATGCCTGCAACAAAATCCCTCATAACTTAAACAGTAAACTTAAAAAAAGACACGGGTATGGTAAAAGCATGTGCTCAATACCTGAATGAGGAAGACATCAAGAGCAAGAACGGGACTGTATCCTTGGTAGAAAGGGCTTGCTGAAGTTGTTAAAGCCTTTGCAACGTTGCTTGCATCCCGAGAATTGCAGCTCCCATTCCAAGAAGATTTACTACAATCCCACTTCTCAATCCTTTCACAACATCAGCACGAGGAGGGGCCTGAAACAATACAACCCTTGATTGAAAATTGAATATTTTCACTAGCCTTACCAAATATTGTGAAGTATTGTCTATCTAGGTCGGGCCTTGCTTAGTCTGATGGGCCAGGCTCTAGCCAATCTACTTAATGGGCTATTCGGATCCACACATTTGAGCTCGGTTTAGAGCTGGGTGGGCTGAAGGAAAAAGAGTCTGTTACAAGAAGGGGTCCACAGGTTGTTACGATCATCTTCTACATATCAAACGGGAGAACATAGAGTAACAACTAGAGAGAATATCGAGCTAGAGAGAGTAGTATACACAGAGGAAGGAGAAAGGCGATCGAGATTAGAGAGATCCAGTAGTGATCGCAGCTCTTGAGGTCATCTGTCATTCTCCGGTTCACGGCAGCAAGTCTTCGTCAGAGGACTCAGAAGCTGACAGCGAGTCGTCTTCATCGCCGTCACTGTGGTACTCCTCTCCAGTGATTGTCTTGTATAGGTTCTTGTAATACCTGTAAAGAAACAAGACGATATCAGCTGAGATATCATCTCCATTGTATAAGATCTATACATAGTGGATTGCTAGCGATAGTCTAGCCCCAGTGACGAATAGTGGCTTCTCCGATTTGGAGAAGTGCGGTGAACACCGGGTAAACAGTTCTGTGTGTCTTGATAGTTTGCGAACAATTAGAACTGAGAATCTTTCACTAGTTAAGATCAAAAGAAAGAACAAAGGATCAGATCAAAGTAATCTTATATAAGCTTCACCTGAACCTAGTTTGATACCTTAACAAGTGGTATCAGAGCCTGGTTCTCGGTGTAGAGAACTAGGTTCGTGATCTGGTTTCTTGATCTGGTGGTGTCTTTACTGTGATTGTTCTGCGGTGAGATTTGTGTTGTTTGAAGTTGTGAAGCACAAAGACCTAGTGGAAATGGAATCGGTACATGGAAAGTTTGAGATGGAAAAATTTGATGAATCTGGAGATTTTGGGATGTGGAAATTTAAGATGTTAATGCAGCTGGAATTGCAAGGTATGGGACACATCCTAAGTGAGGCTACAAGTTCATCCAAGGGAGAAGCTGGTGATGATTCTGATACTGAAAAGGAAGTAAAGGACGCTAAGAAAGATCCTTTAGCTAAAGAGAAGGATACACGAGCTAGGAACCTCATCTACTCAAGCTTGACTAACATTGTCCTTCGGAAAGTAATGAAGGAGACTACTGCAATGGGAGTTTGGAAGGCACTCGAAGGGGACTATCAAACCAAAACGCTTCCGAATCGCATCTATCTTAAGCAGAGTTTTGCAAGTTACAAGATGGTAGAAGGAAAAAGCATTGAGAAAAATCTAGATGTATTCCTAAAGCTAGTGGATGACTTAGCCAATCTGAACATAATGGTCTCAGATGAAGATCAAGCGATACAGATCTTGACAAGTCTTCCTCCTCAGTATGACTCTCTTGTTCACACCCTCAAGTATGGAAATGGCAAAGAAACTCTTACTGTGAAAGAGGTAACAACCTCAGCTTACGCTAAGGAAGCTGAGCTTAAAGAAAAAGGAATGTTTAAACGCTCTAAATCTAATGCGGAAGGGCTGATTGTTTCCAGAGGAAGAAATGAGAAAAGAACATGGAGTCAAGGAAGACATCGGTCCAAGAGTAAGGACTACAGGTCAAAATCGAAAGGAAAGAATCATGTCAAGGCTCGAGAATGCTGGATTTGTGGAAAAGAAGGACACTTCAAAAGAGAATGCCCAGAAAGAAAAGAACAAAGATCCTCAAATGCAGCTAATGTTGCTCATGATGAAGAATTTCCCATGATATTAACCGCTAGTGTTCAAGACACAAAGACTGAGTGGGTTCTTGACTCTGGGTGCACATTTCACATAACTCCAATTCGAGAAGTATTATTTGATTTGAAAGAACTTGATGGCGAGAAAGTCCTGATGAGGAATAACACCTTCAGTGAAGTTAAAGGGATAAGGAAGCTCAAGATCATTAACCCTGAGGGCTCAACGGTTGTTTTAACTGAAGTCAGATACATGCCTTCAATGGGAAGAAACCTTATATCATATGGTCAACTCGAAAAGAATGGATGCACGTATGCAGGGGAAGGATTCAGAGTTGTGTTTACCAAAGGTGGTAAGAAGGTTCTCTCTGGAAGTTACAGGGAAGGGTTATACTATCTTGATGGTTCGGTTTCTAAGGCTGAAGCAAATGTGGTTGTTAATTCTGGTAGCAAGAACACAAATCTCACAAATCTGTGGCACTCCAGATTGGGACATATGAGCTTAAAGAACATGAACATTCTGGTTAAAAATGGTTATCTAAAGGATAAAGAGGTTCATTCATTGGATTTCTGTGAAGAATGTGTTCTTGGAAAAGCTCACAAGCTTCCATTCCCTACTGCTAAACATGTCACTAAGGAAATTCTCGAATATGTTCATAGTGATCTATGGGGCTCAGTATCTAATGAGGAAAGCTTGTCTGGTTGTAAGTATTTTCTCACCCTGATTGATGACTTCTCTAAAAAGGTTTGGATCCGGTTCATTAGAACCAAAGACGAGGTTTATGAGAACATTTCAGAGTGGAAGAAACTGGTAGAAACTCAGACTGGTAAAAGAATTAAATGTTTTCGAACTGACAATGGTCTTGAGTTTTGTAACAATCAGATCAGATGGATGCTATGTGTAGAGAAGCTGGGATCAAAAGACATCGAACTTGCACCTATACTCCACAACAGAATGGTGTTGCTGAAAGAAGTAACAGGACAATAGCTGATAAGATTCGTTGCATGCTTGCCGAGTCTGGTCTAGAGAAAAAATTCTGGGCCGAGGCAGCTTCGACATCAGTGTATCTGATAAATCGAACTCCTAACGCTTCGATTGGATTTAAAATACCGGAGGAGGTGTGGTCAGGGGTTAAGGTGGAGTATAGCAATTTAAAGAGGTTCGGATGTGTAGCTTATGTACATATTGTTCAGGATAAGATGAGTCCAAGGGCCATCAAGGATATCTTCATGGGCTATCCTCAGGGTACTAAAGGCTATCGAGTTTGGTTAGCTGAAGAAGGGAAATCAACTATCAGTAGGAATGTTGTGTTTGATGAGAACTCACTGTATATGAGACCAGCGAGAAAGGACACTGAGTCTAATGCTAAGAAGAAAAAGGTGACATTCAGTAATGATTTGATTCAAGGTCCTTCAAAAGGAATCACTACAGTGGAAATAGGTTCGAATTCAAATACGAGATATACTGATGAAGGTGGAGTTTCTTCACGAAGAAAGGAAGATTCAGACTTAGAGGATACATAAGATGAATCTGAACAGAAATCTGAAGTTACCGGGGAGTCTCTTGATGATTATCTACTTGCAAGGGATCGAGTGAGAAGGTTGACAAAACCTCCAGCTATTTTTGAGAGTGGTGATTTTGTGGCTTATGCGTTGATGTGTGCTTCAGATTTGGATGTTAATGAGCCTAAAACAATAGCAGAGGCAATGAGGAGTAAACATTGGGATAAGTGGAAGGCTTCTATGAAAGAAGAAAAGGAATCGTTGGATAAGAATCACACTTGGGATATTGTGGAAAGGCCTCTTCGACAGAGAGTGGTTGGTAGCAAGTGGATTCATAAACTCAAAGAAGGAATCCCAGGTGTTGAAGAACCGAGATACAAGTCGCGCCTGGTGGCAAAAGGGTTTACTCAAGTTGAGGGAGTTGATTACAACGAGATTTTTGCACCAGTTGTTAAACATGTCTCAATAAGGATAATACTATCCTATGTGGTGAATTTTGATGCTGAACTCGAACAGATGGATGTTAAAACGACTTTCCTACATGGAAATCTTGATGAAACCATTTATATGGAACATCCAGAAGGGTTTATAAAGAAAGGTGATGAAGGGAAAGTTTGTCTCCTAAAGAAGTCTCTCTACGGACTCAAACAGTCTCCAAGGCAGTGGAACTTAAGATTTGATTCTTTCATTAAGACTCTTGGTTTTCAAAGGTGTATCAAAGACCCGTGTGTCTACATGAAGCAAGCAGGTACCCTAAATTGCATATATTTACTGTTATATGTAGATGATATGCTGATTGCAGCAAGGAGCAAGGAAGAAATTCGATTCTTGAAAGAAAGCTTAAGTTCTGAATTTGAAATGAAGGACCTCGGTTCAGCTTCCAGGATTCTGGGAATGGATATTATTCGTGACAGGAAAAGGGGAATTCTTAAACTGACTCAGAGAAGATATATTGAACAGATGTTAAAGACTTTTGGGATGGATCTCTGCAAACCGGTTATAACTCCTACGAACTCGCAGTTTAAACTTAAAAGTTTAACCGATGAGGAATGGTTGGTAGAGTCAAAAGTCATGGAGTCAATATCATATGCCAGCGCGGTTGGGAGTTTGATGTATGCTATGGTGGGATCTAGACTTTATTTGGCTTTTGTTGTTGGTCTTGTTAGCAAATTCATGTTTAAACCTAGCAGAAGTCATTAGGAAGCTGTTAAGTGGGTACTTAAGTATCTACAAGGTGCAAAGGAGATTTTTTTGACATTTTCAGAGTCAGAACACTTTGAGATAGAGGGCTTTTGTGATTCAGACTATTCGACTGATCTCGACAAGCGAAGGTCAGTAACAGGTTATGTGTTTCAGGTTGGTGGGAACACGGTTAGTTGGCGTTCATCATTGCAACATGTTGTAGCATTGTCTACAACAGAAGCTGAGTATATGGCGTTATCTGAAGCAACTAAGGAAGGTTTATGGCTAAGGGAATTATGTTGTGAATTGGGATTTGATTCAGAATGTTTTAAACTTCACTGTGATTCACAAAGCGCTATTTGTTTGGCAAAGAATTCAGTTCATCATGATCGAATAAAACACATTGCTAACAAGATTCATTATATCAGAGACATTATCGAGGTTGGGCTAGTCAAGGTTCTTAAAATTCACACTACTCTAAATCCTGCTGATATGTTGACGAAATCGTTACCTGGAAATGCATTCGAGAAGTGTCTCGTAACGCTCGGGGTCATTGCCTGATCGACCTGAGATGTACTCCGAGATGGTTCTGTTGTTTGGCTGTCTCGTCCAAGGGAGTACATAAATCATCAGAGGACAAGGGTGTTAGTATCTTGTTCTACTGATAAGAAAACGATTTTGACTAACAAAAGAGGAAAGGATGGGTAACGAGACTTACGAGAGAGTTCTCGGTTTATCTCCAAACATGTTAAGGTGCTCGTTATCTGTAAAAACTTGTTATAAGTTGTTCACAGGAGAGCATAAATCTGTGTACATCAAGGTTGGGATACTCACAGATCTCGAGGGCAGAAGGTTTTGGCTGGGTCTGGGGAGTCAGATCCACAGATTGCTTCAAAGAGTCAGGAGGCTCAGGAAGCTGATAATCTTCTGGTAAAGTAAGTGTTGGCGATGGTGTTCTTACTGGAAAGTTGAGAAGGGGGTCAGGAGACGAGTAGATTTCCAGTTCAGGGCTCTTCTGAAGATTAATCGGTGGAGGGTAAGGCTCGTCGTTTGACTCGCCTGAGCTTACGGGGGAAAAGGATGTCGAAGCTGGTTTGGTCATGGTCAAGCGGTGATGTTTCGATGGGAAGCTAGGGTTCAGCTCAGACATAACAGAAAGGGGTTTTTCGACCTAATGCGACAAAGGTGGAGATTTGTGAAGTATTGTCTATCTAGGTCGGGCCTTGCTTAGTCTGATGGGCCAGGCTCTAGCCAATCTACTTAATGGGCTATTCGGATCCACACATTTTGAGCTCGGTTTAGAGCTGGGTGAGCTGAAGGAAAAAGAGTCTGTTACAAGAAGGGGTCCACAGGTTGTTACGATCGTCTTCTACATATCAAACGGGAGAACAGAGAGTAACAACTAGAGAGAATATCGAGCTAGAGAGAGTAGTATACACAGAGGAAGGAGAAAGGCGATCGAGATTAGAGAGATCCAGTAGTGATCGCAGCTCTTGAGGTCATCTGTCTTTCTCCGGTTCACGGCGGCAAGTCTTCGTCAGAGGACTCAGAAGCTGACAGCGAGTCGTCTTCATCGCCGTCGCTGTAGTACTCCTCTCCGGTGATTGTCTTGTATAGGTTCTTGTAATACCTGTAAAGAAACAAGACGATATCAGCTGAGATATCATCTCCATTGTATAAGATCTATACATAGTGGATTGCTAGCGATAGTCTAGCCTCGGTGACGAATAGCGGCTTCTCCGATTTGGAGAAGTGCGGTGAACACCGGGTAAACAGTTCTGTGTGTCTTGATAGTTTGCGAACAAGTAGAACTGAGAATCACTTCACTAGTTAAGATCAAAAGAAAGAACAAAGGATCAGATCAAAGTAATCGTATATAAGCTTCACCTGAACCTAGTTTGATACCTTAACAAATATTCAACAGCTATCTACAAACAAAATAAGAATTTAACAATTCATTGATCAAACGGACCTTTGTTCTCTCTCTCAGCATTACCAGAGATCAACATTTGAACATCTACTACTAAGTATAACCTTAATAGACCGGTCACAGCAAGATAACTCTATACTCCATACCTCTTCTCGTTTTGTAAATAAAATTGTTACACTTTGGTGAAGTCATTCACAAGCTACAATGAAGAAGGGACCTTGGCAGGGTCATCGGCAAATATATCCAAAGGACCAGAAGATTGAGACAATTGCAGCAGCGATCCCACTTGAGCCGCCACAAGAGTTAATACAAGCTGCCCCCAGAAACCAATCTCTTGAAGTCGTCTCTAATCTCTTGCCAACCACTCATACTCAAAAGAACCACTCTCTTTTATCTTATAGTAGTGCTCTCATTCAAAATCAAGATTCGAGCTTGGCTAAGAAATGGCGAGAGCGAGCTTTGCCTTGTCGACCTCACTATCACCGCAAACAGAACCAGCAGATGCCACTGTGAATGTTGCGAAACTAGGTGTAGATCCTCTGACATGGAAACCATTGAGAAGCGGAGACGAAGGAGATCGGTATGACGCCAAGCGGAGTAGATTAAACGAGGGAAAGAGGCGAGTTGGAAGGCGTAGCTGAAATCATGGCCGCAAAGCGACGGCGGATACGCCGGAGGAGCTCACCGGCGGCAAGTATAGTGACTGCATATATACTCTCGAGTTAAAACTTAAAATAAAGGTGCGGACTTGGCCTTTCAGGCTTTGGTCTATCTTAATGCAATGAGCTCTTTTTGCTAAACCTAACGGCCTTTGAGAGAATATTTTGATGAAATTTATTTCTAATGAGTAGAACTAGATTTTCATCCGCGTTTCGAAAGTGTGGTGTTTTTTATTGTAAAAGAAGTTTAAAATAAATTTATATTTTGAGATTATTATACATTATTATATTAAAAATTGTATTATATCAAGGCAGAAGGTATGTTTATGGGTTCATTAGTTATGTTTTGGTATAATGGAGTTATGTATAAATCTTTGGTCTATCATAATATGTCGAGTAATAAACAAAGCATTGATCATTGTATAGTTAGAAAAATTTAACGTAATTAATTATTGTATAGCTAGAGAAATATAAGATAGTAGAGAGGCTTACTCGTCCAGTTATTACTATGTTCTTGAATGAAATGAAAAACAATTTTTTTAGTTAGTAGAGATACTCATCCAATTATTATTTTTTTTTTCTTTGTTTAATTCAAAATCCAATCAGTCCTTGCCTATTTGGTAGCTGGTGCTTCTTCTCGGCGCCAAAGGGACCATCCTTCTTTCCCTTGTTTGTCTTTTGCTCTTTTTTTTTCTTTTAATTTTTATGATCTTTTTTGGTGGGTGAATCCTCTTGTGAACTTACTGAGTACGGATTTGCTTTATCTGTTGCTATGATAGTTCTATATGAGCAAGGAGGGTGGTGTTTCAATGGTCTATTCCGCATGTGACAGTCTGCTTTCGTAGTGATTAAATCGCTCTTGGTCTTTGGACTCACTAAGTGAAAAAAAAGTTGTTCCAGTGTCAGGTTGTGACGTGGAGGTCCAAGGCATTTTCATCGACTCTTAAGGATTTTAAGATGAGGTTCTTTTCTCCTTGTGTCCAATAATGTTATGGTGGTCATTTTCAGGAGCATCTACTTGCTCTTCTTTGAGGTCGTTTGGTCTTTGGTTAAGTTATTGGTTTTGCAATGTTTCGACCTTAATTTTTCTTTTGTGAGAAGTTGAGGAATTGGATGAGTTTATTTTGGGACTGGTTTTGTTTCCATTGTCCTTCTTCGCCTACGTTTCCATGGCGGTGATATTGGATGTGAACCATCAATCCTAAATATCTATTTGATTTATGCTTAGCATTTCAAATTTGTTTAATGGGAGGTTAATTAAAATTAACTCGGGACAAAACTGATAAAGTTTATCAAAAAGATAGTCTAAATGATAAGAATTATTGTCATGTTTTCGTCCAAGGTATTAGAAATCTGTCTACTATAGTTGGAGTAGGAACACCTAGTCTACCTTATTTTGAAACAAGACCAGTTTAGTATGGCTAATCTACCTTATTTTGAAACAAAACAAGTTTGGTATGGCTAATACATCAGTGATGTTTTTCCCTGCTAGTTCGCATTGAGAAAAGATTATTAGTTTATCATTATCGTTTTGTAGTACTCTCTACAATGTAATAAATTGTAAACCAGTTTTAATAAAACAAAATGTTAAAAAGAATGTGGTGAAAAACACAACTGGAGTAAGAGACGAACTAAGATTCATCCACATGATAAAAAATAACTAAAACTCATATCAACTCAATTAAATACCAACAATATTAAATCAAACTGAGTATACAGAAACACTAAACATAATTTCGAGTTAAATACATACTACCTCCGTTTCAATATATTTGTCATTGTAGAAAAAAAATTTCGTTTCAAAATAAGTGTTGTTTAACAATTTCAATGCAGAATTTATTAATTTTATATGTTATTCTATTTTTTTTTGTTGGTTGAAATGTGGTTAGATGTATAGGTAATTATGTTTTCATCTAGAAAATATGTAAAATTAAATGTTTTCTTAATATGTGTGCACAAACCCAAAACGACAAGTAAAATGAAACAGAAAGAATAATAAATAATAAAGATAAAAACAAAACATTTTCAACACAGTTAACATAATTTTTCACCTCCCTAGTCTTAAGCTTCTGCTTCTGCTCCTTATTCTCTTACCATGTTAAAAAATCTCAATCATTTAAAAAATAAATTAATACCCTTCTAAGAATAGAGTCATTGAATGAGTGGAGTAAAAAGAGAGAGATGAAAGGAATCATAGAAGACTTTATATGTGTTCAAAAATCTGTTGGGATAAGAGTACATGTGTCTAGTATTCGATACTCCAAGGATAAAGTCTGCACATTTACTGCAGAAAAGAGGTCAGTGGAGGGGGTATGTTAGATGATGTATGGCGAGTTGTGGGCTGGATGGTATGGGTTGCTAAGTTAGGCTAAGTACATGGAAGTGCCTCTAAAGTTGGCACTGATCTGATGTGACTTGCAACATTCAAAAGGTGATGGTGGGTCTAAAGAATGGTGAGTCCCTACATTTTCAAACACTCTTCCACATATTTGTTCTATGTTTTGCTTGAGTACAAGCAAAATGATAAGTTTTGAGGATTTGATGGATCCTAGGATTTACTACTTTCAGGCTATATATAAGGCTATATTTAGAGTTTTTATTATGTTCTTCAAGTCTGTTTAGGTCATTTACATGTCTAGGTGCGTTTTGGAGTCCTTTGGTTAAAATGGAGATGAGAAGCAAGAAAACTCGTAGCTGTACAAGAAGTGGAGTCAAGAAACGGTGTGAGCATCGGCCGACGCTCCCAAGGCGTGGATCGACACTGGTGCAGAGAGACGAGACCGACGAAGCTTTCAAGAATTGCACTTTCACCTAGAAGTTTCCTAATTTGCAAATAAGCCTCTGGACATGTTAAACCTACTTATATATGTATTGTAGCCATTGTTTAGACTAAACATTATATTTATTCTTAGAGAGGTTTTGGAGAAAAGATCAATACTCCTTCAGAGATTGATTGGAACTCCACTATTTCTTCAGAGATTGATTGGAACTCCAGTATTTCTTACCCTTAATCTTTATGCAATTATTCTAGACTATGATTTGTGTTTCTTCTATCATATCTGAGTAGTTCCATTGTTAGATCTAAGGATGTTCTAAGGTTTCGATGAACTTGTGATTGATAGATCTGCTAGGGTAATCATTTGTCTCTTTCATTAGGATCGTTCTTATTGCATGTTCTTAGATTTATTCACGAGGAACTTGATCATAAGATAATTAGAATAAAACGAGAGTGTGAATAATTTCCTGACATGAATCCTGCTAAGCTCGGTTGTTAGACAAAGCGAGAGATTTGGCCTAAATAACTTAGTGAACACATCGAATTGAATTGTTAATGCTTTTCTAGAGAAATTGGTCGCGCAACGAGAGTTGGCATTCGAGGATCTAGACGTAGATAGTTCGTCGCAGCGAGAGGTGGACGACTCATAATTGAATTCAAGTTCTAGGAGTAAACTTAATAAACCCTTAGCAACTACTGAATGTGAGTTTTAATTGTTTGTTTGATCTCCCCGGATCTAGCATTTTCCTTTATCCTCCACAAACTGATATCTCGTTTTGTTTCCTTTACTGTTTTCTATTTATGTTCTAGCCTTAACTATAACTAATAGTTTATTGTGTTATCCACGCTCCTTATGGATTTGATACCCAAATACTACCATCGATCTCTTATTTGAGAGAGTGCTCTTGGAGAAATTTGAGCATACCAACAATCTCTCGAGTTTGTTGTCTTTTCTTATCCTCTCGAGATTGGAGCATATCTTCATTTTATATCCTTCCTTATCTTCTCGACTTCACTGTTTATCTTGGAAACTCTATTTTATCATATTTCTCCCATTTCTCTTTATCAAGTCAAGCAAAACGTGATTGCAATCCGGGATGGTTCTTATTTTAAATCATAAGTGGCTTTTATCATGTTTTAGGACATTTTAGACTGTTTTACGACTTATGCGTTTTTACGACTTTTATCGGAGAAATTGTCAATTTTTCCGATTTAAGGTTATTATGCCGTTGGTTCGAAATGATGAAAATAAATTTGTTTTGTAAAAAAATGATGGTGTTAAGTTAACCATCATCGATTTGACGTTTGACTTAAACTTTTATGAGAAAGCAACGTCTTGCTTGTTTTCTTTGTAAAACTCAACGAAAACTATGATTGTTATGGAAGAAAAGGCATTTCAAAAGAGATGCATTCGAGAACATGATGAGCAGAGTCATGGCAATGAGGAGACTTCATGGGCGATGAGACATGAAGAATTAGCTTGATGGGCGATGAGGAATAGAGAGAGAGAGACTTCATGGACGACGAGGAAGGCTTCATGGGCGATGAGCAAGATTGATAAAGCTTGGTGGGCGATGACACTGAGGGGAGAGGAGACAGAGAGAGCCTGAAGGGCCATGAGACAAACTTCATGGGCTATGAGGAGCTTGACGGGCGATCATTCAAGCTCGTAGGGGGATACTCAAGCTTGAAGGGCGATCACTCAAGCTTCATGAGCAACAAGAAACAATAAGAAACTCTCGATTGGTGATCACTCAAGCTCGAAGGTTAATCACTCAAGCTTGAAGGGCAATCACTCAAGCTCGAATGGCGATCACTCAAACATGAAGGGCGATCACTCAAGCTTCATGGATGACAAGGAGCAACGAGAAGCTTGAAAAGTCAGAAATGAGAACGAAAGAACTAATGAATAGACGGGGAACTTGAAATAACATGTGGAGAGTCAATCGTAAACATATCAATAGCAGTAACCCTAAACCCCTTTTTGTTTTCGCTTTGTTACAATCAATGTTCCACATCTTTTCTTATTCTGAATTATCTCTGCCTAATAAAAAAGTCTATGTTTTTGTGTATGTTAAGCCCAAAATAAAAAATAAAATGGGATGTAAAACATCAACTCTTCAACAACGAGGATCCACTTATGAGACCAGATTTTATATTCATTGTCCACATTCGTAACTGAGTTTTGATTTTAGGGAAAATTGCCAAAACTGACCTAAAACTTGATTTGAATTGCAAAAGTAAATCCAAACTTGAATCAAATGCAGAAATAACCTAAAAGGCTATTGAAATTACAACCAGCCCCTTGTGAACAAACAAAAAAATCGATTTTTGTTTCCGTTTCTAACCCCCCGCAAGTCTTCTGTGTAGACGACTTAATTATAAGTCGTCTGGACGACTTACTTGTAAGTCGTCTATTATAGTATTTCTTAAAAATAATTTAAAAATTTTGTAAAAAATATTTTGATAAGTAAAAAATTGAAATCATGTAATTAACATATGTTTAAAGAGATATAAATTAAGATATAACAAAAGTTAATTGTTTTCAACATAGATGAGTGAAAGTAGTGAGTCATGATATTCTTTGATTTAGGTTTTCCCAACATATGTTCTAGTATTGTATTTGTTCTTAGGGTTAGATTTTGGAAAGCATAAATGTTTTTTTGAAAAATTTAAAATTGACATAGGTGTGTTTATTTCTGTGTATAGATAACACTATTTAAGTATAATTTGATTTTATAACGTGGTTAGTTAGTTAATTTGGTCAATTTAGTTTAGGGTTTAGGGTTTAGGGTCTGGGCTGACTTACTAGTAAGTCGTCTGGTGAATATTTACGGTAGACGACTTACTAGTAAGTCGTCTGATGCACGTTCAAACCGGACCGAACCTTTAGTTTTACCATTTTACCAATGTGCTTTTAAACATAACCGGATTTTTTACCGGGCATATATAAGATTTTTTTTTTTTGGTTTACTGTTTCGCAAAATTTAGAAACTGTAACGTCATTTCTCTCAAAGAGGCGATTTTGAAGGCGATTTCCGACGATTCTTTGTAATCCATCATTCTCACAACCGTTTCTCACCGCCGTTATCACCGTCATTCTCACCACCTTTCTCACCGCCGCTTCCTCTATTTCAAACCCTAGCGCCGTTTGTCTGTAAACCCTAGCGCCGTTTGTCTGTAAACCCTAGCGGCGTTTGTCTGTAAAACCTAGCAGCGTTTGTCTGTAAACCCTAGCGGCGTTTCTGTCAGAGGCATGTCTGTAAACCCTAGCGAGGTAAGTTAAAATGTTGTCTCTTAAGTCCACCGTTCTCACCACCGTTCTCACCGCATTTCTTTTTGGCTGTCTATTTTGGCAGATTTATAACCGCTGTGTCGAAGGCGACTATTGCTTCTCCAAATTTTCAGGTACGCTCTAAAAATGTCTACTGGAAGTCTTGGAAGACTTATAATTAAGTCGTCTAGAAAGTCTTCCAGACGACTTAATTACAAGTCTTCCAGACTTATAATTAAAATGTTATACTGGATGGTTGTGTGTTTGAGATGGTTGTCTTTCATTGCTTTGCAGACAAAAAATGGATATTCCAAAACTCCCCCGAAGGTTACATACATTAGGGGAAGAGCCCCCCGCAATGAAAGCTATTTCGTATCACACGGATTGTTCGAAGTTGCATGTTGCTTTAAAGAAAGCTCTTCATGGTGACGAATATGAAGAGCTAAAGGAGTCAAAGTTGGGAGTTTTCATCAAGTTTAAAGAGCTCGGATTTGCTTGGGCTTCAAGGCTGGTGCACTACATGCTCGGGCTCCAGCTGGACATAAAGAAGAAGTACGAGCTGTGGAGTCTAATTGGTCCAGAACATGTGAGGTTTTCACTGTTAGAGTTTGAAAACCTCACTGGTCTAAACTGCGAGTACATAGAGGACCTTGAGAGACCGAAGTGTGCTGTTACAAAGGAGATGGCTTCTTTCTGGGGGATGTTGGGAGTTCATGTCGAAGCTGGGCCATCTACTGAGCAGATAATAGCAGCATTTGAGAGATTCGAAGGGTGGTCTCGGGAGGATCGCAAGCGGCTCGGGTACCTTGCCATCTTCACTGGATACATTGAAGGGAGAAAGTATTCAACCACCACAAGGGTTAGTCTGGCAAGGCTAGTGATGGATTTAAAACGTTTTGAGAATTATCCATGGGGGAGATTCGCGTTCAAGGTGCTGATGGACTTTGAAGGGCAAAGATATTCCGGGCTGTTACACTGTTGATGGGTTTATACAAGCTCTCCAGGTCTGGGTGTACACAGCTCTGCCGGAATTGTGTGCTAATTATTGTAATCCCATACCAAACATACCGTCTCCACCGATACTGGCTTACATGGGTGGCAAAGGACGCATATGCTTTAAAGATGCTATTTGTAGACAGGTATTTACTTTAATCCTTTACTCCCAAAATTAAGTCGTCTGGAAAGTCGTCTGGAAAGTCGTCTGGAAAGTTGTCTGGAAAGTCTTCCTACTGAAAGACTTACCAGACGACTTAAGACTTTCCAGACGACTTTCCAAACAACTTAATTATAAGTTAATCCGTCAAATATCTTAGTTCATATCTTATATTTACTGCAGACTACGGTGGTGAACTTTGTTGAGAAGGACTATGGTGAAATGTTTCCAAAATGGGACTCTGATGCTGAGGACCTTCCCGCGGAGAACATAATTAAAGTTATGTTTAATCAGAGACCGTGGAACTGGACCATGGATTGCTGGGAAGTCACCGGTACCTGGGTCAATACAAAGCCGGTGGTTGTGAGTCCATCGAAGAAAGACATAGTTTTGGTAGAAGAAGAGAGTCCAAGACCTCTGAAGAAAGCTCGTAAAGAGGCTAAAAAAGGGGCACCTGCAGAGGCTAAAAAAGGTGCCCCTGAAGCAGAGGCTTGTGAAGGGGCACCTGCAGAGGAGAGTGCAGGGAAGTTTGCAGAGGCTAGTGAAGAGGTTCGCACAGAGGCTCGTCCAGAGATTACTTCTCCACTGCTTGGGATGACCAAAGAGGACCTTGAAAGAAATTTCAAGGACATATTTGATGCCATGAGGGAAGGGTTTGGGACGTGCCTTAAGGAGATCAAGCATTTGTCGGAAAGGGTGGAAGCAGTGGAGAGGAAGGTTGATATCACCAAACAAGGGAAAGGGACATCCTTTCAATCCACTACCTCTCAACCTAATGGCACATCCTCTCAACCCACTACCTCTCTACCTAAAGAAACCTCTCACGGGGTTAGTGAAAGTGTTAATGGGGAGAAGGATAAAACACCACTCGGTGAAAGTGGTAATGGGGAGAAGGATAAAACACTTCTTGAGGAGAGTGTTAAAGGGGAGAAAGATAAAACACTTCTTGATGAGAGTGTTAACGAGGAGTCCGCATCTGAGAGCCTTGTTCTATTGGCCAAAAAACAAGTTTCACTCCAGCAGAGAAACAACAGCAGGTTGCTAGATATGAGGACAAGAGGGAAACTGCTTTGGCAATGGTCCGTCAAAAGACTGAGCGAAACAGGAAAGTTGCTGCCTCACATAGATCTCCTTATACTGCAAACAAGAAAAAGCCTTCTAGAGGCTACAATCCCTTTGCAGCACTTGACATGAAGAAGTTGAAGGAGCTCGCCGATTGGTTGAAAACTGATCCGTAAGTGATTGCTTTTTGCATAATAGCTTTAGTCTATAAAAACTAATTGCTTTTCAACATTTCGTGTTTGCAGTCTTTATAAAACACCTCTAGACAAGAAACCACGTACAAGTCCGACTTGGTGGTATCACGTCCTTTGGACCCCCCTAGCTTGGCTGGAGGATTGTGTAAGTCGTCTGACAAAACTGATTACTAGATGACTTACTAAGTCGTCTGGTAAGTCTTCTACAAAGACGACTTACCAGACGACTTACTAGACGACTTATGGTAAGTCGTCTAGTAAGTCATCTGGTAAGACAACTTATAGTAAGTCGTCTGATATCTTCTGACTTGTATTATTTTATATGCAGCATATGGATGCTTGGATCGATCTTTTGAGGAAGAGGCACCAGGAGACGCCACACCTTTTCAGGAGCGAGAGAATATGCTTCCTTGATCATCTCTTTTCTCAACAATGGAGATTCAACTACCAGGATTTTAAGGATTCGAAGCCCGATGCCTATGGTTTAGGAAGAAGACTCCCTGGTGGGGCGTGGGCTTATTATGCAGGCCAGTTACCATCATTTTGCCAGACTGACAAGGTTTGGGGGACGGATGTTGATGATATCTATTTGCCAGTGAACCATAACGACACTCATTGGATTGAGTTTTGTGGATATCGATCCCTAAGAGACACATAGTCGTCTGGGACAGCATTCGTTCACATATCTCTGATGCAGAACTGGAGCTGATAATGGAGCCTTTTCTCCAGATGCTCCCTTATCTGTTTTATGAGTGCGCTACCATTGATCAACGTGACCAGTTAACAATGGAGCCATTCACGTATGAGAGACCAACCAATATCCCTCAGGCCAGAGCTGGTGATTGTGGCGTGTACTCTCTGAGGTACATTGAATGTCATGGTCTTGGGATGCCATTTAACCAAAAAGACTTTGTTAAGTCCAACGCAAAGATTATGAAGGATAAGATGGCGATCGATATATTTAAAGAGCTTCCTGACCAGCATGAGAAAGAAAACGATGACATTGCAAAAAACCTTGGTACATATGATGTATGATAGATTAGGATTTGTGTGTACTTGAACTTGTAATTTATGATAGATTAGGATTTGTACTAGGATTTGTACTTGAACTTGATTTGTATTTTTAATGTAATTAGACGACTTAACATTACATTGGACGATCTAACATTACATTGGACGACTTAACATTACATTGGACGACCTAACATTACATTGGACGACCTAACATTACAAGTAAGTCGTCCAGGATAAACATGTTAGTTTTGCATTTGACCGAATTGTGTCAGATATTTGACTTTTCCTAGACGACTTACCAGTAAGTCGTCTCTGGAAAATCAAAATTTTCAATATTTTATTAAAGCTAGACGACTTACCTGTAAGTTTTCTCAGGTTATTTTGCAATTCGAAAATAAAACTTAAATATTTAACTTTTCCCAGAGGACTTAATTTAAAGTCGTCTATGTAGAGGACTTACTTGAAAGTCGTCCGAGAGAAGCAAGGTCTGACCAGAATCTCGGAAAAAAATTTGGATGACTTCGCTTATCCTGGACGACTTTCAGGAAGGTCCTCTACCTAGACGACTTCCAAGTAAGTCGTCTGGGAAAAGTTAAATATTTAAATTTTATTTTTCAATTGTAAAAGTAACCTGAGATGACTTACAGGTAAGTCGTCTAGCTTTAACAAAATATTTGAATTTTTGATTTCTCAGAGACGACTTACTAGTAAGTCGTCTAGGAAAAGTCAAAGATCTGACACAATTCGGTCAAATGCAAAACTAACCCTTTATCCTACACGACTTACAAGTAAGTCGTCTAGAATTTTTTTCTTAACAAACAAATTTGGACGATTTATAAGTAAGTCGTCCGTTTGCTTAGAAGACTTACCCGTAAGTCTTCTTCAGCCAGACGACTTACGGGTAAGTCTTCGACGCGAACAAATCTGAAAAAAAAATCAATTTCATACCTTTAACATGTGAGATGACTTCCTAAGCACACATAGTCTTCTCCAACCACCCAGAACCTCAAACGAAAGTAACCCACGCAGAATAATATGCTTGAATGGCTCTACCAAGCATAAAAATTTTAGAATCAAAAGCTTGAGTTTTTTGGATGAATATGGAGACAAAGTTAAAGAGATGTTGTTTTTTGTTCATAACAATTAGTGCCAATCAATTTTAGGTAGTGTCAATCAATTTTAGGTGCATTAAGAGCTTCAAATTGGTTGTTCATGGTGGTTGTGGTATTGATGGCAATGGCAATCTTGTAAATATTTGAAGATGATAAGGTTGAGAGAGTAAAAATGTTATTTTAAGAAGAAAAAAACAAGAAAAAAATTAGTGGCATTTTCGTAAATAATGTGAACATATGGGGTGAATTGAACAAAAGAAATGACAAAAAAAATGATAGGTTAGTTTTGTGTTCAACTTTGAGTTTTGAGTCAAATTTGCAAATGGGGTTGACTTTGAGTTTTGACTTTGACTTTGACAAAACATTGTATTATTGCAAACTGTAAGGTTTTAGTTAATACAAATGAGAATTATAAATTCATCCTGCGTATGCGCACAGATATTTAATTAGTGTAGACTGTGACATAAAAAAGTAAACTTTGAGGAGAAATATTCTATGGATACTTAGATATAACATAAATATGATGAGTCATACACATGTAAAAGATTCTTTCCTCTAGTCCAAATATAAATCATCTTGAGCTCTAAACAAAGAGATACTAAAACAGCAAAAAGATGCAATCAACCACCACAAAAAGCCATAAAGGAGAGAAAAAGGATAAAAATTTGAACTTTATTTGTGAAGCTTTTGTTCAAAACAATCAATTGGTCACATTTTTCACAGAGATATAAATGAACAATTAGATTTTGCATGACATAAATACCAAAAGAGTTAATGGTATATGCAATCTCGATGAAGTAATCAACATAACCGTAGCGGATTTTCGAGTGATATGGTTAGCAAGACAGATTGCAAAACGATGAGCAGTGGCGAGAACTCCCTATGGGTGTATATATATATTGAATGAAATTTCTAATAAAACCAAAGAAGATGAGTGGATGAGAAAGTAGCGGGCTATTTAGATTGAATAACTCAATTAGTTGATTGTTTGGAAATGGAGTATAAGCGTTACATAGACGGTAGAAGGTTTTGCAGATATGGTGGTCTTTGGCGGATTCGAGCAAACACAAAGTGTCTGAAAGGGGTGTATCGTATTGACATGATCCCTATGATTTATCACACCAACAAACCCTTATACAACCCATATAAAGACAAGAACTAAACTTTTTCGATGAAGGCCCACTTTATCTTGATGAAAGCGACAAAATAAAAACAGAAGTTGGTACATATCACAATTGAGAAGAGATTAAACCTAACTTATTATTATAGAAATCTTTACCAAATGAAAATCAATTCTTTTATCTAAATACAATTAAAAACTAACTTTCCTTATTTGTTTTCATTTAAATTTTCCGAGCACCTTGTCATAGACTGATTCTTTACAATAATCAGAACGTGCGGTCTTACCTTAGAGCACCATTAGTGAGGGTATCTCACATGGTCTCTCACAATAAATATATTAAAAGAAAATGAAAAATGATGAGAGAGGTAAGAAAAGAAGAAGGGACGATTCTTGAAGAAGGTACTCTTCAAAATAGTTGAGAGATTATTTTAACACTTGTCATCACGTAGTTGGTTTGATTTTCTATTTACTTAGATTTTAGTTATGTTATTTAATAATATTAGTATAATAAAGGTGAGGTACTCTTGGAAGATACTTTCCCACTAATGTTGCTCTTATTTCTATCTTGTGTAGTAGCTAATTCATATTTTTAACAAAACCGATCAATACTTAGAGAGAGAGGGAAAAGTTTTTAGAGAGACGTCATAGTTTATGAAATATTTTTCTTATTGAAAGAGTGATGATTTAAAATTAAGGATTCCATCCCCTATTTATAAAAAACCATCTCCTCAACAAAAGGTGTAAATTAAGGAAAGGTGTAAATTAAGGATTCCATCCCCTATTCACCTTAAGTTCGATCTCTTTAAATAATTTATCCCTTAATTATTTTACACACTTCTTATATTATTTTATATTTAAATATTTTATAAAAGCTTAACACTTTGTTACCACAAAAAGCTTAACACTTAAAAAAAGACTAAAGAACATCGGTTTGGACATTATTGGCCAATCTGTTTTTTTTTTCTCGATTAGATGTGTGACAACCCGCGTCCCACCCATATTAAACCTCGAACTATATATGGTCACTATCATAATCATTGTTTAGTTGTTAGTGTAGAAATAATTCTATAATAATAATAATTAGATAATGGATGCGTTGGATGAGGCTTTACCAACCTTGCTGGTGAGCATCAATGTTAAAATTATGTCACTGTGGAATAAAAAAAAAAAGCATTGGTAATAGTGTTAGGCACTAGAAAATGGGAGGGCCAAGAAACAGCTGTTTCCGGAGGACGCCGCTGATGCTGATAGCGACAAAGTTGGTTGGTACCACACATAATTATGTTGTTTCAACATGAATAACAGCTGTATATTTCTGATAGTTTGATTGTTTAGGATTTTATTTCGTTCATGCGGTCTTTCTTTTTTGGGTAGCTTGTAGTATAACTTACACAAATTTTTAATGACCATGTTAGATTGTGGATCAACACCCAGATTAATTTGTTTTTCCTCATCAAACACTTTTTTTCCTGATCAAACACTTATTCATTCCATAGCATAAAAGTTTTACACTCCATAACTAGAGGAGAAGTTTAGCAATGAAAGGACTGACTTTGCCACGGAATCAACCATCCAATTACTCAACAAAAAAACATATGAAAAGGAAACAACATTAAACGAAGAACTAAAATGATAGATATCAAATAAAATACCAAATAATGTTTGAACCGAACCTCTTCCCTTAAATAATTTCACCAAGAATTGAGAATCAAACAAAATCATCAATAATTTAGCATTCGATGAGGCATCATACATTACCGCCGAACGGATGGCGAGAGCTTCAGCCAATAACGCCGATGAGACAAGGCTGCAAGAATCGCAGATGGGATCAAGCTTCGACCGAGGGCTCCACCCTAAGAAGATGGCTCTGATCCCACAGTTCCTAGAATTTGCGTCCCATGCTGGATCTACATTGCATATTATCATGTTAGGGTTGGCACCAGGGGTTCGTGGGGCATCTCTGTAACCAGCATGAGATTGTGTTTGCTTAATTGCATGAGAGGTTAAGGTCTGTGCCGATTGCCATTCTATCAGAGATGGACTTCAAAATGATTTCCATACCAGAAAAGTTTATGTTTTCAAAACAAAGTTTATTTCTTGCCTTCCAAAGATTCCAATGAATCCATGGCCAAAGAGGAACACTCAATCCCACTTGTGGCAAGGCCTTGAGTGAAGGGGCGCTTGAAATCAATGAAGCTATTGATGGAGACGAAATATACAGCCCTGAAACTAACATGCCAAGTTCCACACTTATGTTGCAGTTTGAAAATGTAAGAATACATGGAGATCATCTTCGACAGCATCACAAGTATTGCAGTTAAAAGCTCGCACTTCTCTGCTGGCTAGATTCGAGCTCACTGAGATTGCTTTTTGAACCAGCTTCCATAAGAAGTCTTTGATTTTCAGAGAAGTTTTGATGTTCCATATGTTCTTGGTCTAGTTGAATGGAGATAATAGTGGGCCGTTCTCTACCTTGTTGATCATTCCTAGCCCGTAACTTGTTTTAGTTGTGTAGATACCCGATTTATCCGGGAGCCACACAAGATGGTCTAGTGCCAGTGTTGAGCTTATTATAATACTAAGGATGTTGTCCTCATACTGAAAGATGAGAAGTCTGATCTTATCCTTGTCCCACGAGTTCGTAATAGGACATAGCAGATCGCTCACTAAAAGCTCTGTATCTACCTTACTTGCAAGGCCGATTGGAACCACTGGTGCTTCACACGACAGCCATGGGTCTTGCCAGACCCAGATCAAATCCCCACTTCTAACAATCCATCCCAATCCTTTCTTCAGGATCTCACGTCCTGCCAATATACTTCCCCATGCATGTGACATGTTGGACGGAGCCTTGCAGTCCAGGAAGGCAGAGTTCCAAGAGTACTTACCCAATAGCACCTGAGCAATCATGGAGGTCATGTGATGGATAAGTCGCCAACCTATCTTCGCTAACAACGCATCATTGAAGGTTGCGATGTCTCTAAATTTGCCTGCATACTTTGGTAAGTTAAGTGTAGACCAAGATACCTAGCACATATTTCTCCTCTCTGGATTGGCATCCCACCATAGTGAGCATTGACTGAATTTGTTTGCATAAAGACATCGGGATTTTGAAGCACAACATAGTATAAGCATGCATAGCTATAAGGACCACCTTCAATAGTATTTGTTTCCCTGCTCCCGATAGAAAACAGTTTTTCCAACTGAGTGTTTTCTGCCTGATACGATCTAGGTTTGATGCAAATATATCCCTCTTCTTCCTTCCGCAGTGCTCGGGGAGCCCAAGTTACTTTTCTAACCCGCCTTCTGCAACAATTGAGAGGCTTGTTTTTACTCTAGTTTTAACCTTTGATGGGGTTCTTGCAGAGAATGTAATGGCCGACTCGAAAAAGTTAATTCACTGTCCCGATAACATCTCATAGGAACGGATAATGGCCAATAGAGTGGTGACTCTAGATGGGATGGATTTGCATAAGAACATTGTATCATCGGCGAACAACATATGTGTAATGGCTGGACAGCCCCTGGCCACCCAAATTCCTGGGAGAGAACCGTCTGCATGCGCTAACTCACACATAGAAGAGAGAGTTTTTGTACAAAGTATAAAGAGGAAGGAGAGAGCGGATTTCCCTGCGTCCACGGGAAGGTTTCACAGACCCCAGAGGCGATATGTTAATAAGGAACGAGTTGAATCCACGCACGTCATGACCAAATAGATCCAAGCATGGTGACAACCCAACTATTCCAGGATAGCTCGGAGGAAACAACATCGAGTTTCGTATGAACTTTGAAAGAGAGTTTGCACGATAAATCTTCGAGAAAGTTTACTCTACGCCTCAGACAAACGGAACGCCGAGCATCGAAACAACGAAACAAATATAAAGCTCAATCGTCCAATTCGCCGAACAGGCGAGTTGGATCAAGCAAGCCGTCCAACTCGCCAAACAGCCGAGTTGGACCGCAAGAGCCGACTAACTCGCCGAACATGCGAGTTAGGTCGAACAAGCAATTTAACTCGCTCATTCGGCGAGTTGGATCAACCAATCCATCTTCATCCCATCCTTGTAGCTTCCTCCTTCGAATCAGATCGAACTCGTCCTAGTTTCGTCTTGATCGGAGTTGCCATTGAAACTTTATTGCAAGAACCCATTTCCTCGTATAAAGTTTGAATTGATCGTGTAAAATGGCAACAGTTAACTAAACACATAAAATTTCCTCCACTATATGAGAAATTCGAACTCTCTTCGGAATCGATGTCATTTTGGAAGCGCTCCTTCGATAAAATTGTAAAAACGCTTAAGTCGAAAAGGTCTAAAACAAGGCTAAAAGCCCACTTGCTATTTTACACAAAATCGAGCCCAATCGTTATGACGGTCTATCTTTTATTTTGCAGGAAAACAAAAATGTTACGTTCGGAAGATAAATGTTAAGTTTCCAAAGATAACCACAAAGATCGAAGGAAAATGAAAGATTTCCGCGAAGCGATAAACTCGACCGAGGACAGAAGGGGAAAGAGAAAACCGCATATGGGAGGAGTATATAAGGTCTTCGAGGCTGAAGATGCAGAGACACGCAAATATTACTCAGAGAAAACATAACACTTAGGGCAATTAGACATATTTATATTTTTCAGTTATCGAGATGCAACTCAACTAGGTTAATCAAGTGTTACAAGGTTAGAAATAGGAACTCGCCGATGGCTCAGACTGCCAAGACTTTACCTGTTGTAACGCTCAAATCACAGATTCAAAATAAAATCTCCTTTACTTCCTTTTCATTTTATCAATTCATTATTATATCGTTTATCCTCATTGTTTGGTCGCTTGACATTTTTAGCTTAGCAGAAATCCAGGACTTCTGGGAAAGCTAGGTTTACTTGGCCAACCTGAATCAACGGAAATCGACAGTGCGGATTTCGGTTCCCACAGTTTGGCTCTAGAAGGAGGGGGGAGATATAGATCAATCTAACTTCCAGCCACCAACGCTCGATCAAACATCTCAGCTCACGATCTCAATAACCAACAACCTCGTGACGACAACGTTGAAAACACTCCAGCGACGAATGTCACTGTGGTTAACGCCGAGGCAAACACTGCAGTGTTCAAGGAAGTGAAGAAGATGTTCTCGACTTTGAAAATAAGTCGGCAGAACAGGACAAGGTAATGAGTTCTCTTGCTAAACAGGTTGAAACCATAACAGCGAGGAACATGGCCATTTTTCCGTGTGGAACAAACCGAATCCGCAGAAGAAGACTCGATTTCGCAACTCCTTTGGACCGTCTGACAACGCACGGGGGAAACCTTCTAGACAAAATCCCGATAAAATAACCCCTGCGTCAACATGAAAAACCTTGGGAGACCTTCTCCCTATCGAGGAAGATAAAGAAGGAGGAGAAATCGAACGCATTGACATGGATTCTAACAGCTAGTCCGAGCCCACATGCGAAGGCGTACATCCACGTCACAAAAGGAGCCGAGCGACTCATAATGAGTCCTCGTTCGACAACCCTATGACCGAGGAAGAAGAAGATGTCTTCTGGACCGAACAAGAAGAACTGGCTGAAGAGCAAACTCGCAACACTCGTGGCAAAAGCCGACAAAGTCGATGTTAGAGCAGTGAATTCTCAAATCCAACACGCTGCTAGCACCGCACTGGAGATCAATCTTCTCCTCGAGGAGGCACGCAAAACGCCTTTCACTATTCGCATCACCAAAACTAGGGCTTCGAATCCCGGAAATATTAAGGTGACACCTTACGACAGTACCACCTACCCCAAGGTACACTTGCAGGCTTTCGAGGTTTGCAATGGGAAGAGCCAGGTTTAGAGAAAGCGAAAGAGACGCTGGCGAATGCCGCCTCTTCATGGAAAACCTCAGAGGAGCAGCATTCGAGTGGTTCTCCCGCCTTAGGCGAAATTCCATCGGAAGTTTCCGCCAGCTCGCCTCAGAGTTTCTCAAGCAATACTCGATGCTCATAGATCGAGAAACCTTCGATGTCAACCTTTGAATCCTATCCCAGGGAGACGATGAGTCTCTCCGCAAATTCATAAAACGGTTCAAAACCGTCATGGCTAGAGTCAGCGGGATAAGCGATAAAGTGGCTATATACGCACTCCAGAAGACGCTCTAGTAAAAATCAAAGTTGAGGAAGTGGATAACTTTGGAGAAGCTGCGTATGATCCAAGACGCACTTCACAAGGCCACATATTACATCATCATCGAAGAAGAGACGAAGGTCTTGTCGCAGAAGTGGAAGCCAACAAAGACTTCGTCAAAGGATCCATGGTCATATCAGAAGTCAAAAAAGAAAAACCTCGCAACGATAAAAGCGTCCACCACAGGGAAGAAGAAACCCAGGGAGCGCATAACTACGCTATTAAATCCAGATCAAAGCAAGGCCGGACGACGGGTAACACGTGGACCCGAAATCCAAATTACAACAAGAATGTCTTCTGCGACTTTCCGTAAAGCTGCTCGCCGGAGAACTCTCTGAATCTCCAGGGTAAAAGTTCTCATTCGCGATTCAGACCCCCCCTCCCCGAGAAACGTCAAGGTTTCTCAAACAGGGAACTCTTCCCAAGGGAACCAATCAAGAGAAAAGCGCGGAAGGAGGCAGGACGAGAAGGGCAACGACAACAATCATCGCATGGTGAACATGATCGTCGGCGGGTCGCAATATTGCAGCAATACCGTCTCAGCCATAGCTTATCAACGCAAGGCCGAGACAAGCGCAAATTCGCTGACCAGGTCCGCACCCAGTGACATCCTGAAAGGAGCAATCCCTTTCGATGAAGAAGAGGCCACCGGGATCGATCAGACACACTGCAATCCACTCATGATCTATCTCTTAATAAAAGATCTCGAGGTCGCCAGGGTTCTCATCGACACATGAAGCACGGTCAACGTCATCTTCCGCGATAATCTCAAGAGGATGAACGTCGAATTAGGGGAAGTCATACCATTGCCAAAACCGCTGACTTATTTCTCAGGCACGACGTCAATGACCCTCAGATCAATCAAACTGCCCGTTGCGGTAAAATAATTAACCAAGATCGTTGACTTCGCGGTCGTCGACCACCCAATCATTTACAACGTCATCATGGGCACGCCTTGGCTAAACGCCATGATGGTAGTCCCATCGATTTATCACTTAGGCGTTAAATTCCCCACTCATAACGAATTGCCATGATCTGGGGATGCCAGAACAGTCGAGACGTTGCTTCCTGGCCAAACACAAGCTAAGAAAAATCTCGAACACAGCAATGGCGAAGACCAAACGCCCGAAGCTAGCTTAGGCACTGACTGAAAAAACAGTTCGGACAAATACGATCCAGAATCGTCAACTCAAGCGACGGCCAAAGAACAACTAGTTCCAGTGCCCAACGCTTCAACCCAACCGGAGGAGACATATTCGGCAGAAGACGTCGATCCTGCAACTAACGCGGTCGACACGAACACGACAACCGAGTAAACACACTCGCACAAACAATAGAACTACGAGATGGCTTGATCCTCGAAAGGGGTACGTAGGCAGCGCGTCGAGAGACGAGTTCAGCTATCCCCCACTTCAAAAGGGGGAGTGGGTACATATATGAATACTAGTATACTCCCGCATTCCAAAATATTAGCCTAGTACTCAATATTTTCAAAACTTATTCGACAATAAAGACTTTATTAGAATTTTGAAAAATTTCTCTTATCTCGCAAAGAAACATCTTGTTATACTTTCAGAAAACATCTATATACGAGAAAACGATTATCACACGAACCCAAAAACGGAAGCTAGCGAAAAATCATCCTACCTCAAAACGAATCAACTCCACACTAACTTACCCAACAAAGAAATTCGTCACATTGACTAAGGCACCGCCGAGATCAATAGATCTTGCCGACCACTAAAACTCCTTAACAAACATATCTCGTTAATTGTCGATTTCGACTCCCGACCAGAGCACGAGACCCCGGTCCCAGATACTTAAAACATTACTGACTCAAAGTAAGTTTTCAAAAAAATAAGCAAGACGTCGCCTAAATTTCGAGAACACACTCCTAGACCATTCACAACTTTAAATCACAAACACTCGACGATTGGCCCCACCGAGCACTTTAGCCGTCTTAAGCAAATGCATCCAGATCCGTCCTAAGGGATAGATCCTCTCACATCCGACTAAGATAAATAGCGCGCTATAAAAGAAATCCGAAATTTTCGTCAGCACTTCTGGACGACTTAAAAATTATCTCCGGAGAGATGCTCGATTTCGACCAGACTAGTCATATAAGCCGAGAACCTATCACGAACATTTATGTTTTGATCTAAAACCTAATCGATTGCTAAAAACCCTAAAACCTTAATTGCATGAAAACCTAATCCTAAAACATGTTTGATTCTTGTTGATTGATCTGATTGATTTGAGGTTATGATCCAATTCCTAAGTTGATTAGATTGATTATTTTTTATTTATACTCTAACCCTAATCGAATGCTAGGTTGATTAGTTGGATTGATCCGTTTTTGACCTAACCCTAATGCCAAAACCCTAATGCCAAAACCCTAATCGATTGATAAATCCTAAATGAATCTGAATCGCTCATACTTGAAAATTGATTGCCTTTGATTAAATATGGCCACATGATTGTTACATGATCCACTCCTGTACATATAGATCATGATTACTAAGATTGTTGCATCATCTCATATGGCCGTGTGGCTTGCTTGTATTATACCATCTTGGCTGCATGACTTGTTTGACCTATATGACTTGAATTGTCTTGTTTGGTCATTAGAATCGTTTGATAAGCATCCATATAACCTATTGAACATATATGAATTGATCTTTAGAATTGTCTTGCATATCCGAGTAACTTGTGATAGTTTGTTTGGTCGAGAGACATGATTGCCTTATGATCGATTGGTATATAATTTCAGGTGTCAAAACTCAACAATCTGGACTATGCAGTCCTAAATCTCTCTCGAGATAATTACTTACAATGGGCATTGAATACAAAGATTATCCTAAAGTCAAAAAGACTTGGTGAATGTATCACAGAAGGCAACAATGCCAGTGAGAAAGATATATACATGGCAATAAAATTATTCGCCATCATCTTGCTGGAGTCTCAAAGACCAATATATAACTATTGAGAATCCTCTAGACCTTTGGAACGAGTTAAAGATGAAATATGATCACCAAAGAACAGTGTTATTACCAAAGGCTCTATTTGATTTGAGGAATCAGAGAATCCAGGACTACAAGTCTGTGGATGAGTATAAACAGCTCTATTTAAGATTGTTTCTTTAATGAAACAGTGTGGTGAGGTTAGAACAAATAATTATATGTTTGAAAAGACATTTTTCACCTTCCACACAAGTAATGTGTTGCTACAACAATAGTATCGTGAAAAAGGCTTCAAAACTTATGCAGATCTGATCTCATGTCTATTGCTAGCCGAGCAAAACAATGAGTTATTAATGAGAAACAGTGAATTGAGACCTCTTAGATCAATCCCATTACCTAAAGCCAATAAAGCCACAAAAGAAAAGAAAGAAACCAAATAAGGTAACCATGTACATAATAGACCACACAACCATAGCCGTGGTGGATGGAATGGTCGTGGTCGAGGCCACTACAATTCATATGGTCGAGGTTATAACTCAGGCCGTGGCCGAGGGAATCACTATAACCGTGGTTGTGGACCCATTTTCGGCCATAATCGAGGGCGAGGAGGTCGTGGTACATCTTTTAAACCACAACACTCAACCAAATCAGTGTGCTGCAGATGTGGAATGGGTATTATTGGGCTAAGAACTGTAGGACTCCCAGACATCTAGTTGACCTCTACCAAGAGAGTATAAAAGGGAAGAATCCTGAAGCCCATTTGGTCCAAGATGACAATGGTGATTTCGAACATGATCAAGATGATCTAATGAATTATAAAACATCAGATTGCCTAAAAGAATAGCTGATTTCGACATACAGTTTTTGTGCTTTGATTTGCTTTATGTTTTTCTTTGACCGTATGATTTCTTTGAGTTTATTTTATTGCATTCTCTAAATTTATACTTAATAAGATGAATGATTTTATTATTATAGAATGAAAGATGATATGAGCATACTGATTGTGGACAGTGAATCAAGCCATACCATTCTTAAAGACAAAAGATACTTCATAGACTTGACCCTCCAAAATGTCAATATAAGTATCATTGCAGGTATAGCCAACCTAACAGAAGGCCACATCCATGCATATATATTGTTACCTAATGGCACACATCTAGAGATATCTGATGCTCTATGCTCACCCAACTCTAAAAAGAGTCTATTGAGTTTCAAAGATATAAGATTGAATGGTTTCCATATTAAAACAATGGGCGAAGAAAACAAAGAGTTCCTTCAGATAGTAGAGCACGCCCAAGGCCATCAGAAAGTGGTCGAGACTATACATGCATTCTCTACTGGTATTTACTATGCCAAGACCAGTATGATAGAGGCTAATTCCGCAGTGAACAAAAGGTTTACTGATGATTTAACTTTATGGCACAACAGGCTTAGCCACCCTGGTTCAAACATGATGCGTAAACTGATAATGAATACAAAAGGCACATCTTGAAAGAAAGAAGAGTTATCCCAAAGAATCTCACGTGTGTAGCATGTACACAAGGGAAACTCATTGTTAGGCCATCACCTGTCAAAGTGACTAAGGAAATAATAAACTTTCTGGAAAGAATACAAAGTGACATATGTGGACCAATACACCCACCTTGTGGGACATTTTGATATTTCATGGTCCTTATTGATGCATCGACCAGATGGTCACATGTATGCTTATTGTCCACACGAAATTTGACATTTGCAAGGTTACTTGCTCAGATAATAAGATTAAGAGCTCACTTTCCAGATTTTCTTTTAAAAACTATATGTCTAGATAATACTGGTGAATTCACATCCCAAGCTTTTAATGACTATTGTATGTCCATGGGGGTAACTGTGGAACATAATGTGGCACAAGTCCATACTCAGAACGCCTTGGCCAAATCATTCATTAAAAAAATACAGTTGATTGCTCGACCATTACTCATGAGGTCAAAACTCCCAATATCAGCTTGGGGACATGCAGTTTTACATGCAGAAGAGTTAATACGCATCATGCCATCTAGTGAGTATAGATATTCCCCATCCCAATTAATCACGGGTCATGAACCAGACATATCCCATCTAAAGACATTTGGATGTGCAGTCTATGTACCGATTGCTCCACCACAGAGAACTAATATAGACCTCAAAGGAGAATGGGAATATATCTTGGATATGATTCTCCCACCATAATTAAGTTCCTTGAGCCGTCCACGGGTGATCTATTTAAGGCCAGGTACGCAAACTCACACTTTGATGAGTCCAATTATCCAACAGAGATAATAAGCTGGTAAAAGAAATTGAATGGACTCAACCATCATTGTCTTGGCAAGATCCTCAGACTAAAGAATGTGAAATAGAAGTCCAAGAGTTATAAATTTACAAAAGCTAGCTAATCAATTGCGAGACTCATTTGTTGACCCAAAAAAAGTGACTAAGTCATATATACCAACTTGTAATGCACCAATTCGAATTGATGTCCAAGAAGGACATAATCAAGTTGCTACAGAGTCTAAGACACGTATAAAACATGGTAGACCAACAGGTTCCAAAGATAAGAATCCTCGAAAATTAAAGAAATGTGCTAGAAATGAATCTGAGGTTGAACCAACCATGGCTGAACCCACCATGGTTGGACCCGATCTGGTCGACCCTGATCCGGTCGAACCAGACAATGCCGCGGATGAACCACACGTACCAACCAATGGGGCTTGGGACGCCAAGCTTCATGGTATTGATAGTCCTGATAACAATGAGATTTCAATCAGTTATATCATGTCTGGAACACAATGAAACAGAAAAGATGTAGACATTGATGATTTATTTGCATACAAGGTAGAACTTGAACTTATGGATTTAAATAAGGATCATGAACCCACATCTATATTAGAGTGCACTCGTAGATCAGATTGGCTTAGGTCGAAAGAAGCCATAAACGTGAAGTTAAACTCTTTAAAGAAGAGAAATGTGTTTGGTCCAATAATAAGGACACCATATGATGTTAAACCAGTTGGATATATGTGGGTCTTTATGAGGAAGAGAAATGAACATGGTGAAGTCGTGAGATATGAAGCAAGGCTTGTTGCACAAGGATTCTCACAGAGACCAAGAATAGATTATGAGGAGACATACTCCCCTGTGGTGGATGCTACTACATTCCAATTTCTAGTAAGTCTGGCCATAAGAGAGAAATTAGATTTACACCTAATAAATGTAGTAACTACATACTTATATAGTCCACTGGATAATGAGATATACATGAGAGTTCGAGAAGGTATTGAGCTCAAAGATAAGAAAAGTTCTCGAGAACAGCATTGCATTAAACTTAACAAATCCCTTTATGGTTTGAAACAAAGTGGCCGCATGTAGTACAATAGACTAAGTGAATACTTAGTGAAAGAGGGCTATAAGAATGATCCAATCAGCCCATGCATATTCATAAAGAAATTTGAAAATAATGGATTTGTGGTCATAGCATTTTATGTTGATGATTTGAATATCATAGGAACCTCTAAAGAGATTTCCCAAACAATTGAATATCTCAAGAAAGAATTCGAGATGAAAGATCTAGGAAAAACAAAGTTTTGTTTGGGATTACAACTTGAGTACATAAACAATGGAATCCTTGTGCATCAAATGGCATATACAGAAAAGGTACTCAAGAGATTTAATATGGGCCAATCTCACCCATTATCATCGCCCATGGTCGTAAGCTCCCTTGGTCCGGACACTGACCCATACGGTTCTAAGAAAGTGGATGAAGAAATTCTTGGTCCAAAAGTGCCATATCTCAGTGCCATAGGAGGCTTAATGTATCTGGCCAGCCACACTCGACCAGATATATATTTTGCAGTAAATCTATTGTCTAGATTTAGTTCATGTCCGACCATGAGGCACTAGAATGGGATTAAACACTTACTTCGTTACCTACAAGGAATGAAGGATCTTGGCTTATTTTATATTAACCAATCCAAAGAAGGTTTAGTTGGTTTTGCTGATGCAGGTTATCTTTCTGATCCACATAATGCTAGATCACAGACAGGTTATGTGTTTACACAAGGTGGTACGACCATAAGTTGGCGATCCATGAAGCAGACCATAACAGCCACATCGTCTAACCATGCTGAAATTTTGGCCATACATGAGGTAAGTCGAGAATGTGTTTGGTTGAGGTCGATAACTCAACATATCCGATAAGATTGTGGGATGGTCGATGGAAAATAAGAACCGACCATCATGTATGAAGACAATGCAACTTATATAGCTCAACTCAAAGATGGATACATCAAAGGAGATAGGACGAATCACATCTTGCCAAAGCTCTCTTTCACACACGAGTTACAGAAAGCTGGAGAGGTCCAAGTGGTCCAAGTTCGTTCCAGTGACAATTCAGCCGACCTCTTCACCAAATCACTAGCAACCTCGACATTAAAGAAGTTAATACATCAGATTGGAATGCGTAGGATTAAGGACCTTCAGTGAGGTTCAAATCAGGGGGAGTAATGTGTGTTATACTCTTTTTCCTTCGCCATAGTTTTGTCCTAAAAGGGTTTTCCGGGTAAAAGTTTTAATGAAGCAACATTAAGCACATTACAAGCTCTATACGGTTATGGCATCCAAGGGGGAGTGTTATGAACCATATTGTGGATAATCCACAACCGCACCGACCATAAACCTATTGCATAGAAATTTACTAAACCTAGATCAAATAGGTTTAAGGTTTAGGCGGCTATAAACCCTTTTCAGATTGGTTTTGAATATATTATTTTTCATAGTTGCAATAAGATTTGTATTTTTTCATTTTCCTATATAACGGTCTATTGTAATCTCTATATAAAGAGAACCCCTTTATACTTTATGGAATAAACAATACACACAAATTCATCATTCTTATCTTTTAAGTTTTACAACATTATGTTTGTCTGTTGAGGTCTTTTATTGTACTTTGCCCTTGTTTAATGTAATACCAGTTGACAAAAAAAACATTAAAAATGTACGAAACAGGCTAAAAAATCCCGTTGTGTATTATTTTATAGATTAAATTGTGTACTTCAACGCAGTTTTACTTCGTGCCAACATCGGAAGATCTCGATGAATAATAGTACTATGTCTTCCAGACTACAGAGTAAACTCAATAAAAGACCATAAAATTATTTTACAAATAACTGACCGACACCGACAAAACTATGACTTTGGTTTCCCACCATAAGCCTGCTTGCAAATGGAAAATGGTTTCTGCGATGGAGCACACATCTTCGCTTTCCCTGGACATCCCTGTAGACAATTATTCGCCAAACTCCCAGTGACTTCTGACTCCGGTTTAACGAATCTCGCTGGCGGTTTCCCGGTTAAGTAATTCCCGTCGAGGAAAAGCCGTCTTAACGTCTTGCTCTCTTCGTATGCCGACGGAATCACTCCGTGAAGCATGTTATACCTTAAAGACAATGAAGAAAGTCTCGAGTACGCCGCAAAACTCGCCGGAGCATATCCGGTGATTCGGTTAAACCCAAGCTCCACCGCCACGAGGTCGCTTTCTCCGGCGCGCTTCGGAGGAAGCACTTCGACTCCTGTTATGCTGTTGTTCGCTAGATCGACTTGTTGGATAGATTGTAGAAGAAAGAACCAAGCTCCGAGTGTTCCAGAGAATGAGTTCTCAGCGAGTTCGACTACTTCAAGCTGAGTTGACTCGGTGAACGACTCTTTTGAGATGGGTCCTGATAAAGAATTCGCCTTTAAAGCAAGGTCGATGAGGCTTTTCGGAAGCTTTGGGATTGATCCGGTGAGCTTGTTGTAGCTAAGATCGAATTGTCTCAGATTCGAGAGCGAGTTAAGTGATCTCAGAAGCGACCCGGTTAGCGAGTTATGCGAGATGTCGATTGACTCGACCGAGTTGAGCCGAGTTAACAATTCGGGTAAGGAGCCAGAAAACGAGTTTGACCGGAGGGTTAGTGTCTTGAGGTTGGTGAGGGAGGAGACGGAAGATGGGATTAAGCCGTAGAAGTTGTTGTCGGCAATATCAAGCGTGATGAGCTGTGTTAGACCAGAGATGAGCGGACTGAGACGACCCGTATACCCGACCGGGTCAAGAGTGAGTTGGGTTACACGTGTGGAGTCGGACGAGCAAGCTATGCCGCACGTAAAATGAGTTCGACGTGGTGATGCGCATGGGTCGGAGGCAGTAAAGTCCCAGCTTGCGAGACAAGACCATGAAGGGATTGAGTTGGGTATCACAGCGGCTTTGAAGGCTTTTAAAGCTGACACATCTGATGGTAATGTCAGTGCATCGGTGGAGAATATGAAAAGGGAGGAGAGGAGAGGAAGAAGGAAGGAAATGGACAAAGTCATTGTTTTGGTTTTAAGTGTTTTGTGTGAATGAATGATGGAAGTGTTAAAAGGGAGGTTAACATGTTATACCCCTCCTCTCAAATTTTACTACATTATCTTAATATGAAAAGATATATTTTTATTTAATTTTAAATGCAAAAACTGGGCAATGCCCTTAATGAAATAGCTTAATTACATTGATTCAATCTAAAGATCCGATCCACCTAAAGATCCAACCCTAATGAAACCTGGATCCTAAACCTAGCCACGTTTCCCTCCCCACCCCAATCTCTCTCTCTAATTTCTCTCAAGTCTCGTTTGTATCATGTTTTAGGGCGTTTTGGATTAGCGTTTTACGACTTCTTTTGCAGAAAAAATTGTCAACTTGCTTTGCGGTTTTATGCCATTTGTCTAAGAGAGACAAAAATCATTCTTTTTTTTTTTCAAAAACATATTGGTTTTTTAAGTTAACCATTTTCGACTCGATGTTTGACTAAATTTTATGAGACAACAAAGTGCTTTTTTTTTGTATTTTTCGCAAATCCCAATGGCAACTCCGATTGCAATGAAACGAAGAACGTTTCAGACAAGATTTAAGTGAGAAGATGATGAGAAGAGGAATGGGCGATGAGGAAGAATGAGAAAGGAGTTAGTGATGAGGACGAGAGCTTTGGGCGATGAGGGAGCAGAGAGAGAGGAGAAAGAATGGCAATAAGGAAGAGGAGAGAGGAGAGAGAATGACAATGTGGGAGACCCAAGGGGGGGGGGATAAGACGATGTGGGAGAGGAGAGAGGATAGAGAATGGCAATGAGGAAGGAGATATAGGAGAGAGAAAGGCAATTAGGAGGAGAGAGAGAGAGCGAGATAAGGGCATGTGGCCCTTGTTGTGCCTTGTGTCTTTCATTCTCTGTTGATGGTTTCGTATGCTTTCGGAACTGTTTTGCTTGTTTTACGAAAAAAATTATGCATAAATTTTTTGAGGTTTGTTTTACAGAAGATTGTTTTGTAAAACTTGTTTTGCTTTTTTGCACAAAGTTTTTTCTTAGAAAAATTTGAAGCTTGTTTTACAGAAGATTGTTTCGTAACTATGATGTCTCTCGTAAAAACCTTTCTAGAGATTTTTTTTCTGGATAATTCTTGTTTGAGCAGAAATTTCTTTATTTCCTTCCCGGAAAAAAATCGCTAGGACCGAGTTTTATCCCAACATTTAGCCTCCAACTCGTGAGAAATGTGTGAGGTAAAGATAAGTATTAAAATGGAATCAATGGCTAAGTTTTACCTTTCCGATTCTGAGGGTTTCCGAAAACATAGTGAATATTAAGTGGATACACTTTTGACCTTTGTATAAGAAATCGTGTTCTCTTCATTCTCTTTTGCTTGCTCATCTCTCAAGCATTCTGCTAAGGTATAAATTTATTTTTCTCTCTCTTTGCTTTGGAAAAACTCTTGCATCCATATTTCTCAACGGTTATGGTAGAAGAGTGGCGAGGGCTTTTTCGCTTTCAAATCATGATTCTGGAAGTAAGTTGAATGCTCCGACTCCTAGCCACATTGCTCATGAGGAGACTCACGAGGTGGGTGATGACAGAGGTTGTGAAGGAAGAACACGAAGATTCCTTCTCTGACCCGAAGGAAGCTGTGGAATATTTGAGGAGTACTTATGGCATCGTACCTCCTCCTCAGAGCCTTAAAGTTTTTCTAGGGCCAATTTTTAATAAAATTTTAAAATATGAAATATTTATTTTATTTATTCATGTTTTAGATATTTTACCACAATTTTATTTCTAACATTTTAAAGTTATTTATTTAATATAATAATAGTTTCGTTAAAAATATTTACCAATTTTTTTTTTAATTTTTTAGTTAAAAGTGATTTTTAGAAATTGATGCATTATCTAATAATGTTAACAAATTAAAAATATAAATATAAATATAAATATAAATTTTAAGTTTATTATTGAGTGGAAATTATTTTATGTAATTTAATATAAAATGAAAGATGATCCAGAGAGATTAAGGTATATTGGAAAACATCTAAGCTAAACATATTTTACCTTTTTCAGTTTTAATGAACAATAAAAAAAAATAGAAACAAGATTACACTGGCAAAAAGGAAAACAAACGCCAGTTACCAATACTTAAAGAAATTGATAAAATGATTACTTGTCCTTTTTATATAAAGTGGGTTAAACTACAACTGAGCCTAAACTCAGTATTCAGTCCAAAATTGAGCCAAAATGATGATTTATTCTTTAATTATGTTTTTGTTTAACGCTTCTCCTTTGTGGGGTCATCTGAATATTTTTAACGGAATCACAAAATAAATTTAATAAGAGACACACATAAACTTTGGAATAAATGGGGTCAGCTGACCCATTCCCACTTTACTAGCTTCGCCCTTGCTCCTCCTCCTTTTCGTTGGTTCCAAAGAGACTGAGGACGTTTGATCGGATCCCTTAGGAGTCGATTAGGTGTACTCCAAAATTTCTTCAGACTATCTGATAATTTTTCGAATTCTGGATAACGTGATCTTTTGGATTCCACGACCAGAGGATCATGCGGAAAGTCCTCCATCAGACTTCTTCACATGCTACTAGACTTGCTTGGTACATGTAATTTTTGATCTGATATTTGAGTGTGATTGGATTGGGGTTGCGACTTATGAAGGCTGCATACATACTCTTTTTGAAGGGACCAAGCCTTCCATAGTTTCTTTTAGAGTTAAGGTTCGTAAGACCTGTTTTTCAGTGGGAAATTTATGACCTAGTTACGTATTATGCTAAGATTTTTGAGCATGATGCTGCAGATAGCATTTTATGTTGGATTTTTTTGGCATTAGATTAGCCTTATAGGTTGGACATTCTAGATTTTACTAGAATCAGCTACGTTCATGATTAACGTGTAGTGCAGCTACATGTTGAGAAAAAAACGTGAATTGTCATCTCATTTTTGACGCTCAGCGGATTGTGGTACTTGGTGTTGCAAAATATGAGAGTATACAAAGCCTTTGTTTTGCATAGCCTTATAAACGGCAAATTACTAACAAAGAGACATGTTTTGGAATCTCGTATCGGTATCTTGATACTATGCCTTGAGATGTTCGAGACCAGTACGCTGGGTTTAGAGTATGTCCTAGGCTTACTATCGATGTAGTGCTTGCAATGAATGTTTCGTCCTAGAGTTTGAAGTCAGCGATAAGTACTCGGCTTAAATGACTTAATTTTATCGTGGAATGAGCACCTCTCTGAGAGAAATCTCGGAACATACATACCAAAATTTTGGATTTTGTTTATAATGAGTTATTATCCTCGTGTCGGGTGTTCGAGAGACTATCTCTATGGGGGAGATGGCTAAGTATGTTTAAGATGGTAGAGTTTATCTGTTGTGATCAGAAACAAACGAGATGATAAATTTTAGTGCTTATCGTTTGGGTTCAAACCTTTGCAAAGGGTATAATTTTGAAAAATGTTAGTCTGTGTGACTGTTTGAATTTTAGAGATGGAACTTTCATCAAGGGAGGTGTTAAGCTCGATGTTAAACCATTTGGTTTGTGATCGACGAAGTGTGATCTAAAGGTCGCGTAAGTTTGTCCCAAGGAAGGAGCGTGTCCATTCGCGGTGCTTTGAAGAGTTGGCCTTCCAATATTTGTTTTACATTGTTTTTTGGAAAAATGTTTCATTAGCTCTAGGAGATTTCTTACGAGAGTTCTTTCATATGTCGTGTTTCTGGGAAAAATGTTGCGGACTTGAAGTGCTCTGCGAAGCATGTGTAACTTAGTCGACTAGCAAAAAGTTCATATTTCATTTAAACCTTTGGTTGTTAAGACTGAGTATTGTTATGAAGACTCTATCGTGTGATTCCTTTTTTTAGGTTATACAAAAGTCGTTTCTGTAGTTATCACTTGGCATTTCTAGACGAATCATAGATTGTCATTTTTTGTTGAGTGATAAGATGAAGCGTTGGTTGCTCAAGTGTTTTGGCTTGGCGTGAAGGTTATGTTTTGCAGTATAGCAGGGGCATTGGAGGCGAGGGTTAGACCATGCCAATTTCGTATTAGCATTAAGGTCATGCTGGTTTAGAATTTTCCTTAAAGGTGTGCCGAATTATGTTTTGGGCTTTAAAGGAAGGCATAATTTCCCAAGGGCCGAAGAAATTTTTTGAGAGCGACATGCTACATATGCCGTCGTTTTTAGCGTTGAGGATGCCAATGTAGTTGAAAACAATATTGCACCTTAGGCTTCAATTAAACGATGAGTGTTTCGTATAATCGTTCTTTTAGTTTAATGAAATTTTCATATAGCTTTGTTTCAGTCACGAAAGCCGTTCTGTTTATTTTTAAAAGTTGCTTCGTATAACACGGTCTGACTATACGAATGATGTTTTGTTTAAGTTTTATGAGAGGGACTTTGCACAGAAGTAAGCAAAGTACGATGCTCACAAATTACTTGTAATGCTTGTGAAGTAAATGAGCGAGGACAAGGTTCTCCTTGTTCATGTTTTTGTATTGGGAAGTCATTTCACCTAATACCGATCTTGTTTTCATGTAGACGGTTTCGTATAAAATGTTTCGGTTAGACGAGAGTAGTGGGAGACCTTTTTATTAAGACTATGAAGCGAAGCTTTGTCAAGAGATGTCAAAGTAACGATTTTCCGCAGGGTTTATGAGAACCATTTTTGCATTGATTCCGATCTTTAGTGAAAGTTGTTTCGTGGAAGTCCTTGAGTTTTTATGAACTAAATTTATTTCATTAATGTATTTGCGGGAAACGCTTTAATAGATTTTGAGAGAAATTCTCAAGATATCTTTGTTTCTTAAGCGGAACAAACTGATCAACCAGCGGGAGATCTTGTAAACGAGCGAGGAGAAGGTCTTCGAGAATTTGTCGCAAGTGTTTTTGATGCTTTTCCGTGACTCGCTTGGTTCTACGGAAATTGAGAGAAACCCTTTGGTGTTTGAAGATGTCTTGTATAATTTTCAGTTTTATATGAAACTTGTTTCGTTAAGTAGCAAAGGTCATCAAGAATTTGGCTAACGTCATGTTATTATTCCAATACAGTTTTTTTTAAATGCATGATTGAGATAAGAGATCTTGTAGAGTTCTCGAGACTATGTTTTTGACGATATGGCTATGTCACTAGCGTTTAGATGAATCTTAGATTCTCGTTTGCTGTTTGGACGATTTCGATGGGAGATTATATTGCCTAAGTATTTTTCTGCCTAAGGCCGTAGGAGTTTGACATACCTCCCTGCGGCTCCTTGGTCTTTGTCCAGCAAAGAGAAGAAAATATTCTGCAAGCATCTATTGGACTGCAGAGGTCCGGATGGCTACTTCTCATATATATCAAGGTGTGTGAAGATAGAAGAATCTAAGGTAATAGGAATGAAATCACATGATTGCCATGTCTTTATGAAACAGCTTCTTCCAGTTGCGATTAGAGGTATAACATGCGGGTCTTTTAACTTAGTGTATGTCATAGCTTTAGATATCCTGCCTTTGATCCAATTTTTTTCGTACAGGTTTATTACCTAAAGGTGTTAAGTTAGGTATTGTACGCCTAAGTGCATTCATAAATCTTCTGTAGAAACTCTCTGGATGTTTGAGAGGTTTTTCCTCTAAGTTTTTTCCCAATATAATGGTGAATTTGACAGTTCATCTAGGCATGGAAGCTCAATTATGTGGACCAATCCATTTTCGTTGGATGTACCCTTTCGAGAGATAAAATTTATAACATGTTATTTGTTATCTTATGCACTCAATAAAAATGCTTTTATTTGCACGAACATGAAAGGGCTGAAAGACTTTGTAAGAAACACTGCTAGACAAGGGAGTTGTATTGCTGAAGCGTATCTCGTTGAGGAATGCATGCGGTCATGCAGTGGTCATGAAAAGAATGTTGCCCATATTATGTGGTCATGGACCGAGTTACTAAGGAGAGCAACGAGAGCTTAGATAAGTCACATGATGCCACAATGCACCAGCAGCCTGGTGATGATGCTTTGACCATTCCAGAAGGTCCCATGACCCGTTCCAGAGCCAAGAAACTTAACGAGACTGTTGTAGGATTACTCATTTCACATCCACAACAAGAAGATAGTCTTGGACAAGGTTTGATCCGAGATATCTTGATCAACAGTTAGTGTCTAGGCAAGACATTTGGTGTGTGCTCTTTTCCTTGCTTTTGGTTTTGTCCCACGAGGTTTTCCGGAGGAAGGTTTTTAACGAGGCCACGACTTGTCTTACAAATCACTTAGGCCCTATCTCGGCCCAAGACTAGCAGAAGTCATTTATCTTTAAGCTTATGTTATGTTATAAACTATAGTTTTCCATTTTAATGTTTTCGAAACCCTAGAGAGTATGTTCTCTGGTTTCTTTTATTTAAGGGTTTTCCCTAACCCTATTGTACTTAAGCAATCTAATACTATCAAGTCTTTTTCTCTCTTGACGGCTCTCTCTCTCTCTAGAAGTTGTCGAGTATCCTTCTGGTGTGTCATATCCAAAGCTTTAAGGGTGTTCAACTTGGTGTGTCATATCCGAGCTGATCATCTAGGAGTCTCAAGAGATCTCTCATCCCTCTTGTGTCACCACTCAATCCACAAACCTTGAAGAACTCGAGTCTCTGATTCATTCTTGCAAGGATCTATCCTCCCAATCAACAAAAGAGCATCCTAGAGGCGCATCAAGTGGTATCAGAGCAACTTTGGTTTGGGAAGTTTCGTTTACTCTTTACATCTTTTGTTTCAGCCGCGAAAACTCTTTAATCAACTTCAACAAGAAGTAGATCTAAGTTGTTTAGGGCTGCTCGAAAATCATAGAGTTTTAGACAAGGTTTAGGAGAATTTCCTTTTTGTTTTAGGTGGAAACCCTAGACAAATTAAACCTAGCTGCAAAGCCTTTTTTCTCTTACCTTGCCGAGCAAGTATAACTTTTTGGTTGAGATTTTTCCTTTTTGCTTCTCGTGTTTACCTAGAATCTATTTACTGGTTATTTTGTTTTCCTTTGTGCAGGCAGCAATGGGAACCGAGACTGATGAAGAGGCTGAGTTGGTCCGGAAGAACAAACTGCTCATGGAGGCCATGACGGCTCAACTTAATCAATCTATGGTCGCCACAATGACTGAGATGATGAGGACCAACCTCAATGAGCTCCGCAGAGAGTTCAGAGAAGAAGTAAGAAGAGCTACTGGTCAAGGTCGCAACCGAGAGACTAGGAGAGAAGAGAGACCTCATGCAACTCGACAAGAGCATGCCGGTTCTGAAGAAACTGATAACTACTATGAACATATCAGTTCTTCCTCAAGACAAAGTCAAAGGAGACATAGACGTGGACAAGAAGGAAGGACAAACCAGAGAGATGAGCTTGCTGGTTTGAAGATCAAAATACCCCCTTTTTCCATGGTAAAGCTGATCCGGATGCCTATCTGGAATGGGAGAAGAAGATTGAGCTGGTCTTTCAGTGTAAGCAGTACACAAACCACAAGAAGATCCAGATAGCTGCTACTGAGTTCTATGACTATGCTCTAAGCTGGTGGGATCAGTACATTACTACTCGTAGAAGGACTGGTGAGGAACCAGTTGAGACATGGACAGAGATGAAGTCTATCATGCGCAAGAGGTTTGTTCTGAGTCATTACCATAGAGACTTGCACCACAGGCTCATGAAGCTTACTCAAGATTCACGATCAGTGGAGGAATATTACCAGGAGATAGAGTTGCTCATGCTAAGGGCTAGTATATCCGAAGATAGAGAAGCAACAATGTCAAGGTTCCTGTGTGGTCTAAACCGAGAGATACAAGAAAATGTTGAGATGCAACATTATGTGGAGTTAGAAAAAATGTTACACAAGGCTATTCTTGTGGAACAACAGCTCAAGAGGAAGGGACATTCACGAACCAACTATGGATCCAACCGGTTACACAACACCAAGGAAGAGAAGTCACCTTATCCTAAGGAGTCTAAACCATATCAGAAAGACAACAAGCCCTATCCGAAGGAAGAAACCAAACCAAGCAGTGCTCTTGACAAGGGCAAGGTCAAGGCTGAGGCTTCTAGTTCCAGAGATCGTGATGTCAAGTGTTTCAAGAGCCAAGGACGAGGTCACTATGCCAATGAATGTACCAACAATAGAGTCATGATCCTACTGGAAGATGGTGAGTATGCCTCAGAAGATGACAATACCGAGTCTGACCAAGAAGAAACTGAAGAAGAGCATGAAGAAGGACCAGTCCGAGGGAAGCTTTTAGTCGCAAGAAGGCTCCTAAGCTTGCAAACCAAGACTGAGGAGCTAGAGCAACGTGAGAACCTGTTCTATACCCGGTGCTTGGTCCAAGGGAAAGTATGCAGCCTCATAGTTGATGGAGGCAGTTGTGTGAATGCTGCTAGTGAGACAATGGTCAAGAAGTTGGGTTTGAAGGTTCAGAAGCATCCAAAACCTTACCGGCTACAATGGTTGAATGAAGAAGGCACCATGTAGGTTTCAAATCAAGTTCTCATTCCTTTAGCCATAGGAAGATATTAAGATGAACTCTTTGTGTGATGTTTTACCTATGGAAGCTGGTCACATACTTCTTGGGAGACCTTGGCAATCTGATCGCCAAGTCATCCATGATGGCTTCACCAACAAACACTATTTTGAGTTCAAGGGTCGCAAGACTGTCCTGGTTCCCTTGACACCTAAGGAAGTTCAGCATGATCAGATTCAACTCCAAAAGAAGAAGGAGATTGATCTCAAACCGGCTGGAATTAAGAAGCCAAACTTCTATGCAAACATGGGTGATATCAAAAGAACTCTTTACTCTAAACAATCTGCTATCTTACTTGTGTTTAAAGAAACTCTTTTGAACTTAACAGATTCTACACCGGTGTATCCGAGTGAAATGGTTTCTCTTTTGCAGGCGTTTCAAGATGTATTTCCATGGACAATCCCATTGGTTTACCTCCATTACGTGGGATTGAGCACCAGATAGACTTTGTTCCAGGATCTACACTTCCAAACCGACCAGCTTACAGAACCAATCCAGTTGAGACCAAGGAATTGCAAATACAAGTAGAGGAACTCATGGAGAAGGGCTATATCCGAGAGAGTTTGAGCCCATGTGCTGTGCCAGTGCTCCTTGTGCCTAAGAAGGATGGTACTTGGCGCATGTGTCTTGATTGTAGGTCAATCAAAAACATCACAGTGAACTATCGCCACCCTATACCTAGATTAGATGATATGCTTGATGAATTACATGGTTCTTGTATCTTCTCTAAGATAGATTTAAAAAGTGGTTATCATTAGATTAGGATGAAAGAAGGAGATGAGTGGAAAACTGCATTTAAAACTAAACATGGATTGTATGAGTGGTTAGTTATGCCATTTGGATTGACAAATGCACCTAGTACATTCATGATGTTAATGAATCATGTTCTTAGATCATTCATAGGCATTTCTGTTGTGGTATACTTTGATGATATCTTAGTATATAGCAAGACCTTAGAAGATCATATAGAACATCTGAGGGCTGTCCTAAATGTGTTAAGAAATGAGAAACTCTTTGCCAACTTGAAGAAGTGCACTTTTTGCATAAATAACTTGGTTTTCCTAGGCTTTGTTGTGAATGCAGACGGAGTTAAGGTGGACGAGGAAAAGATCAAAGCCATCAAGGGCTGGCCGAGCCCAGCCACAGTAGGAGAAGTGAGAAGCTTCCATGGGCTTGCTGGGTTCTATGGGCATTTTGTGAGAGACTTTAGCACCATTGAAGCTCCATTAACTGAAGTGATCAAGAAGGATGTGGGTTTCAGATGGGGAGAAGCACAAGAAACAGCATTCCAAACCCTTAAAGAGAAGCTTACTCAATCACCTCTCTTAATGCTCCCTGACTTTACTAAAACCTTTGAAATAGAATGTGATGCCTCAGGGATTGGAATTGGTGCTGTGTTGATGCAGGACAGGAAACCCATCGCCTACTTTAGTGAGAAGCTTGGAGGAGCCACTCTCAACTATGCAACATATGACAAAGAACTATATGCCTTGGTGAGGGCCTTGCAAACATGGCAGCATTACTTGTGGCCCAAGGAGTTTGTCATCCACACTGATTATGAGTCCCTAAAGTATCTAAAAGGGCAGAGTAAGCTTAGTAAGAGACACGCAAGATGGGTTGAGTTTATTGAGACATTCCCATACGTGATCAAGTATAAACAAGGTAAGGAGAACATAGTTGCTGATGCACTATCTCGGAGGTATGTTCTCTTGACAACTCTAGATGCTAAGTTACTTGGGTTTGAGCAGATTAAAGATATGTATGATACTGACCTTGATTTCAAGGAAGCTTATGCATCTTGTGAGAAGTTTGTTGCAGGACACTACTTTAGACAATATTGGTTTTTGTTTTATGATAACAGATTGTGTGTGCCTAATTGTTCTCTACGAGATCTCTTTGTTAGGGAATCCCATGGGGGCAGTCTAATGGGACACTTTGGGATTGCCAAGACCCTTAAATTTTTGCAGGATCACTTCTATTGGCCACACATGAAGAGAGATGTGGAGATAATCTGTGGAAGGTGTGCTACTTACAAGCATGCTAAATCACAAGTCCAATCCCAGGGTTTGTACACTCCTTTACCAATCCCACACCATCCCTGGAATGATATATCCATGGATTTCATTGTTGGATTGCCTAGGACTAGAACCGGAAAGGACTCCATATTTGTAGTTGTTGATAGGTTCTCTAAGATGGCACATTTCATAGCATGTCATAAGACTGATGATGTATTGCATATTGCTAACTTGTTCTTTAAAGAGGTTGTTCGTTTACATGGCATGCCTAGGACTATAGTTTCTGATAGAGATACTAAGTTTCTTAGTTACTTTTGGAAGGCTCTTTGGTCTAAATTAGGCACTAAGTTGTTGTTTTCTACTACATGTCATTCACAAACTGATGGACAAACTGAAGTAGTTAATAGAACTCTAGGAACACTCCTGCGTGCATTCATCAAAAAGAACTTGAAAACCTGGGAAGATTACTTGCCACATTGTGAATTTGCATACAATCATGCCATGCACTCTGCTTCTAAGTATTCTACTTTTGAAATTGTTTATGGGTTCAATCCCACCTCTCTTTGGATCTAATGCCTTTACCTGAGTGTGAAAAGGGTTAGTTTGGACGGTAAAAAGAAAGCTGAGATGGTCCAACAAATCCATGAGAAGGCTAGACAAAACATTGAGCAGAAAACCAAGTTCTATGACAAGCAAGCCAACAAGGGAAGGCGTGTGAATCTCTTTGAAGTCGGTGACCAAGTGTGGCTTCACCTGAGGAAGGATAGGTTTCCCAACGAGAGGAAGTTCAAGCTAATGCCAAGGGTTGATGGACCCTTTGAGATCATCCACAAGATCATTGACAATGCCTATAAACTTGATCTCCAAGGTAAGTATGATGTATAAATAGCTTCAATGTCACTGACTTGTCCCCTTTTGCTGTTGATGAACCAAATTTGAGGACAAATCCTTTTCAAGAGGGAGGGGATGATGTGATCATGGACCGAGTTACTAAGGAGAGCAAGTAGAGCTTAGATGAGTCACATGATGCGACAATGCACCAGCAGCCTGGTGATGATGCTTTGACCATTCCAGAAGGTCCCATGACCCGTTCCAGAGCCAAGAAACTTAAGGAGAATGTTGTAGGATTACTCACTTCACTTCCACAACAAGAACAAAGTCTTGGATAAGGTTTGATCCGAGATATCTTGATCACCATTCAAGCTATCTCTACATCAAGCTGAGTTAGTGTCTAGGCAAGACATTTGGTGTGTGCTCTTTTCATTGCTTTTGGTTTTGTCCCACGAGGTTTTCCGGAGGAAGGTTTTTAACGAGGCCACGACTTGTCTTACAAATCACTTAGGCCCTATCTCGGCCCAAGACTAGCAGAAGTCATTTATCTTTAAGCTTATGTTATGTTATAAACTATAGTTTTCCATTTTAATGTTTTCGAAACCCTAGAGAGTATGTTCTCTGGTTTCTTTTATTTAAGGGTTTTTCCTAACCTTATTGTACTCAAGCAATCTAATACTATCAAGTCTTTTTCTCTCTTGACGACTCTCTCTCTCTAGAAGTTGTCGAGTATCCTTCTGGTGTGTCATATCCAGAGCTTTAAGGGTGTTCAACTTGGTGTGTCATATCCGAGCTGATCATCTAGGAGTATCAAGAGATCTCTCATCCCTCTTGTGTCACCACTCAATCCACAAACCTTGAAGAACTCGAGTCTCTGATTCGTTCTTGCAAGGATCTATCCTCCCAATCAACCAAAGAGCATCCTAGGGGCGATCACCATCTTGCTGTGATTCAGAATATGAAAATGGTGAAACATTATATGGAGTAAGTTCTTGACATGTTCTTGAATTTTCTTGTATTTCCTGCTGAATGGTGTTTTATACATTTGTTAATACTTTTTAAGTCCAATTGAAGCATGCACCTACAACATCTACATGACACTAGTGAAAGATGTAGACGTGATGCGACAATCTTATGGAGTGTGCATATTTATAAATTTGCGTCATGGTTGAAAGAACAAATATCTTTTGTTTAGATAAACACGAAGAAGCACTGAAGTAGTTGGCATACGGTCCTCGTTTTAGCACTATCTCTTACACGGGTTACATAATTAACCGGCTGCGGTTTCACACAAATTTAGTTGACAGGAAAATTAGAACAATGAGGTGTTATATGAGGCTACGGTGATGTGTAGATCTGGTGCATAAAAAACTTCTCAGATGGTTGATTTAGTATCACACTATGGCAGAATGGTAGAGATTTTACTGCTTGATTGCAATATCTTCTACATTCGGGTATTTGATGTCAATGGGCAAACATAGGTAACAAAGTGAAGGAAGAATATGGATTCACACTCGTCTACCTCAACCAAAGCCAACTGCCATATGCAAGAGATCCATACATACTAGCCTGGCCAGCAAAGCAAGTATTTTGTGCTAGAGTAAATGAGTCATCTAGGTGGTATGTATCTATGAGCGGTCATACAAGAACATACAATGAAGACGATGCTGAAGTTGGAAATGCAGATGTTAGACCATTGACGTCATTAGTAGCCATGGATGATGATGACTTGGTTGATGAGTCCTGAAATGCCTGATCGATTGTGAAGGAATTTATGTTTGACAATAAACTGTTTTGTTTACAGTCTCTTTTTAGTGAAATTGAGACATAAATTTTTGCTTAATATTTGATAATAAATTTGTTTTGCTTACAATATATTTATATCATTAATAATATTGTATTACTAAAATGGCATAGTTTAAATGTTGAAGTTTATATTTAAAGTTTAGATTTTAGGTTTAAGGTTTAATTTTGGGGTTAAGGTTTAGGATAATGTTTACGGGTTTTGGGTTCAGGATAGGTTATCGGTTTAGGGTATTGTTACAGGTGTGGGGTTTAGGGTATTGATTTATTGTTTATTTTTAGATTTAGTACTTTCTAACAATATTATGACTTTTTAACACACATTTTATTTTGATGTCACTTATACTTATCTACAGCAATTGAAAATTAATCGACACCAATCCAAACTTTTTTAATGGTTATGGTATAGTTTAACAAGATTATACATTCCAAAACTAATCTATACCAATCAAAACTAATCTACACCAATCGAAACTTTTAAACTTTGTATCAAAAATACAATTTAATTCACGATACTTTTAGCCATCAAACAATAAATCATTAACCATTGATCTGTTTTAATTCAAAGGATACAAATCCAGCTTTTTGGTTATCCTCTAACTTATTTCTCATTGATCAGTTTTTATATTAAAGGGTAACAATTCTTAGCCTCTAACACACAACTGGCTTTATCCGCCTCCTTCTCAACCTCTCTTCCTCTGATCTACGACTTTAGATCTTTGTGACTGCTCTCATCCTCTACCGTTACCTTTGCGAGTCCATACCTCTTGTCCTCTCTACACGGATGAGATGGATCAAACACGGCGGTTCAAGACCTATCCTTCTTTCCTCCTCGGCCAAGACATGTTCTCCTCCTCATCTTAGGATTCATGTTTGAATGCAACTCTCTCTCTCTCTCTCTCTTTCTCTCTCTCTCTTTTGAATTTGTTTTTTTTGATTGTTCTTGTTACAGGAAGGTGGACAAGGCATATGATCTTGATGGAGGGGGAGGGATCACTGCAAGACAGAAACGTCGGAGCTTTGTGGTGACCAATATGGTGGCGACGAACATGAAAGGAGGAGGGAGCGAGAGCTTAGATCTTGGTTTTTGGTTAATTAGATTTTGGTTTAATTAGGTTTTGTTTAATTAGGTTTTGGGTTTAATGTGTAAACTAAGTTTAATTGTAAGCAGATTTTAATTAATAAATAAAGTTACATTTTAGTTATAAATTAATTATCGATCTAATTTTATTTCCTTATAAATTCATTTCGATTTATTTTTAAATTATAATGTTCATTGATAGTGATATACTATGAATTTTACCAGTTTTAACATATAGTATATGTGCTTTTTAGAGTATATAATAGGTGTTTGGAGTGTATTTTAGAGTGTTTACATATCAAAGTATGTTTTGGAGTAATGTGGAGATTATGGAGTGTTCTAAAGCTTAATGATAAAAAATCTCGTAGTTGTTCAAGAAATCAGAAGTCAAAGTAGAAATCAAGAAGAAGCATCGATTGACACTGATGCTTTGGTGCCGACTGATAGCCGCGCGCGAAGATGGGCTGACTTAAAGTCAAGACCAACCCAAGTCCAGAAGATCCACATATTTAAAAGACTGCCCCTGACTGACCTATACCTAGTATTTTATGTGTGTTTTCCATTGTTTGGGCAAAGAAAACCCACCACAACTACATACAATTCACCATTATTAGAAGCTTTTTAGTTATTTGTTTGGAGAGAAGATCAAGACCTCTTCAGAGATTTGTATTAGAACTCCAGTTTTTTCTTATTCTATCTATCTATGCATTCTATTGATATTACTTTTATGCTTTGCTCAATCATGTCTGAGTAGTTTTTTTTCTTAGATTTATGGTTTTATTAGGGTTTATATGAATTGCTGAGATATAGAAATGCTATGTTTATCTTTTAGAATACTTCCCAGAATTGTACTTACTGCTTGTGTTATAAAGTAGCTAAATAGAATCTTGAACCTAGGATACTGATAACTACAACAGTAGGTTCACTACCTGACATTAATTCTGGTGAGCTAAGTTGTTAGATACATGCGAGAGCTGATCTAGAATAACTTAGTGAACATATCGATTAGGACGTTAATGCCTGCCTAAGGAATCATCGATCGACACTCATCCCATTTTATCAATTGACGCTCCCTCTTTGTTCGCATGTGACAGCTGGTACAAAGACTTACTCATATGATTAAAAAAGCTGGATATCTTACTTTTGAATTCGAGTTCTAGGACAGTTTATCACACATCCTTAGCATCTAATAAATCATAATTCTATTGCCTGAAACCCTAAGTCCAGCTACTTTATCATAACGTCTACAAACCAACTGATATTTACTGCTTTATAATTTGCTGCCTAGCTTAATCTTAATATCTATAATCTATTGTGTGCCCACGCTTCCTAAGTACAGCAACTGAACCTCTTATTTGAAAGAGAAAGTTTTTCATGGGTAATTTGAGCATATAAAATTTGGCATAATTGCGGGAGAGCATTGGATTTGCCATTAGAATCAATTAATAGATTTCTTTTTAGGTTTTACTTTTTGTTTTAGTTACTTTCAAAAAATTCTCTTTTTTCTTTCAGGGGCATGCCCAACAGTACCCAAAGGAACAAGGAAAAAGTCCTTGTATTCTCAGACCCAGCATGTTTAGAATGCACGATCCACAAAGAGAAGCGAATAACGTCAATCGACACCATCACATATTTATCGGTCGACACTTCTTGTGAGCGAGAAACGATCGACACCAACTCATGTTTGTTGATCGTTACCAACCCGCGAGCAAACAACATGGTTGCTACTCTTATACTAACAAGGGATGACAATGGAGACATGCATGATCCCTGAGGGTCATCTGTGTAATGCAGCAAATCAGAGAATTGATGATCAAGGGGTTGTAATCCCTGATCTACAAGCAGCAAGTCTAGAAGCTGCTAATTCTGAGAATGCTGCAGCCAATACTCAGGCTGGATCTGATGAAAATGTCCAGGCTGCTCGACCAAGAACATTGGTTGATTACATCCGTCCGGATCAATACTACGCCAACATATATGTTTTTCGTCCTCCTACTTTTGAGAGGCATGATTTCAAGCTGAAGCCTGCATACTTTATACTTGTGGGAAAAACACCTTACCATGGTAAACCACATGAGCATCCAATGGACAATCATGAGCGGTTCAAGGATCTAGTTTCTGCTATCAAAGCCAATAGAGTCTATGAGGACGACCTTTTTTGTAAGCTCTTCAAGTACTCACTTGCTAGAGATACTTCACATTGGCTTAAGCAGTAACCACCTGGATCTATTACAGCCTAGATTGACATCAAAAACGCATTCCTGCGTACTTTTTTTGATGATGTGTGATCTGAAGACTTGAGAAACATAATTGCTACATTCACACATGAGTCAGCATAATCTTCGAAAGCTCTTGGATCAGATTCAAGTCATATCAAGAGACTGTCCACACCATAGATTCAACAAGGTAGAACTGCTTAGTATCTTCTTCAGAGGCATCACTTTGGTTTACCAAATGGCTCTAGACACTGATAGTGAGGAAAATTTCAACACTAGGAATCAAAAAGAAGCCGTGAGACCTATTAAAAACTTGTCTAGCACTAGCACCAAGAACACTGATTTGGAGAAGAAGAAATTGGCTGCTAGCTTGGGAAAGGAGCAGGTGGATGAAGTTAAATCCAAGATGGACAGTGTACATAAGCTTCTAAAGAAGCAAGTGAGCTTTGCAGAAGATGTAGAGGCTGTTGATACCGCCAGTGATAAGGGCAACTAAGAGGATGTGAAGTAAATTAGTGGCACTAGTTTTCAGAGTTCTGGGAATTAGGGTGGAAACAGAAACTCCTATGACACTATTCAAAAGAATAATTACAACCAAACTTCACAATACTAGAGACACCAACAAAAATAGCAACAACATGAACTATGGAGCTTCTTCTTACCAGAATCCTCATCCTACAAATCAAGAAACTAAGATAAAAAGCATGATTGGTCAGATTCTTGAGGGTCAGCAGAAGCTGACAATAGATTTCAGTTGGAAGATAAATGTTGAATACACCAACGTGAATGACAAGTTTGGAGCTCTCAAAACCCATGTGAAGAAGTTGGAAACTAAAGTGGTTCAGAGTTGTGAAGCTGTGAGGAGACAGGAGACACCGATTAAAGGAAAATGAGAGGATGGACATAAGCACCACGTGAGTGCCATCATAGATGATTATTTCTGCCAAGTGGTGAAGGAGGAGAAACTCCAAGAAGGAGACTTTGAAGTCGAAAGCTCCATTCCTTCGGCAGTTCGCAATTGTGTTGATCGAACCAACCGCTGCGCGCTGATCGACACCCCATACCGAATCTGTAGGATCTTGTGAAACGACAAGGCTTCGATCGGCACCCTACCGTTTTTGTCGATTGACATCCACTGTTGACTTACTGAGTTTGATTACCAAGTATTGATACAAACCAATTGAAGGCTTCAAGACAGTCGTCTCAGACATCAACAAAGCCAGCAGTGGACACCTTTCAACAACTCAAAGATGCACCAGAGCCTATGATTGTTGAGCAGGCTACAGAGGGAAAAATTTCTAAGAGAAAGAAGAACAAGGTTCTTAAGAATCTAAGGAGAGAGGCTAATGAGAAAGAGACGGAAAGTTTCACCAAGAGGATGTTTAGTATCCCACTGGACATGCCATTCGGTAATGCTTATTAGGCCCACAAACTCTGGATGTTTTTCAGAGAGAGAAAAGAGACAGAAGAGGACATTGAGCGTATGTTTCATTAGATCAGAGAGAAGAAGAAGCCAATGGTCACATTGAAGAAGCAAAGCGACCCTGGGAAGTTTGTGGCCCGCATGATTGGAGGTCACAATTACCCTAATGTGCTTTGCGATACAAGTTATTCAGTTAGTATTATGCCCAGGGTGATGGCTGAGCAGCTGAGTCTGAAGATAGAACCTTCTAGTAATTCATTCACCTGTTTGGATTGCTCCAAGGTGAATTCAGGAGGGATTATAAAAAACCTTAAGGTACAAATCGACAATGCCCTAGATCCAATAGAATTCCATGTCATGGATATTCATATAAACTGGAATTCTTCTCTATTACTTGGAAGAGCCTTCATGGCTACTGTATGATCTGTTTGCGACATGAAGACAAGCATGTTGTATCTCTCACTCATCAGTGAGACTGATTTTATGACCATGTCAAAGTTGTCAAGGGGAAAACGGCCTAAATTGAGATAGGAGATGATCTAGAATTTATGGCAGTTTGTTACTCTGATTCTTGCGCAGAACGAGAGATGATGGCGAGGCATCAATCGACACCCAACCTTCAGCATCATTCGACACCTAGCCACCATCGTCGATCGACACCCTTGCGATTCCAGACTATTGAGAGACTTTCTTGATTGAAATTGTCATTTCACCTAAAATAAATGTCAGTGTAGTACCACCAGATGACGATGGATTGCAGAGATGCAGAGTGAAAAGCACAAGCTAAGGATGGAAAGATCATCAATGTTTCCAAAAAGATATGAAAGCAATACTTGAGATGGCATATAGTTGGGGAGGGTACTATGTGAGCTTACCAAATTATGATGGATGTTTCCAGTTGCCTGGAGCTCACCTTACACCTCCATGTTGGCCAAAACCTAAGGTTTACAACATATATCAAGTTGAGGAGATGGCAGCTGACTTTTATACAACTCAGAAGATGATGTTTGATTTGTTCTACAAAAAGGTTGATGGAATCTACTTTCCTCTCAACAACAATATTGGATGTTTAAGTAAGTGTATGGAAGAGATACAGCTGAAAGTGGATGACACACATGAGATCATTCAGAGACAATAAGAGCAAAAACCAAAGGAGAAGAAGCCACCAAAATCTTTGTAGGCACCTGGTTCAAGATGAGCAAAGAAAATGTTGATACTCGTTTTCCGACAAGTGTCCCATTAGCTCCATACTAGCCAAAAACCTCCAAAACGTCAAGTTAAAGACTATAAACAAGAGCTTCATGGGAGACAACCTATTTTCTAAGTTCTAAATTAGTTTTTTAGATTCATTTTTACTGATTTTCATATTTATTTTATTTCAGCTAAAAAAAGAGGAGAATAACTGCACCGAGCATCGATCGACACCTGATCATCACGAGTATCGATAGACACTTTACTGTGCCAATCGACACTCATACTAGCGATCAAATATACCAATTCTTCCTTGTTTAAATTAGTACTTATGATTTATCTTCTCACCAATTTTGGAGTGTATAACACTGTGGACAGTGCTGTTTAAGTCTGGGGGAGGTATCACTGATATTGTGTTTTATTTTGAGTTTTAGTTTTATTGTGTTTTATTAAGTTTTATAGAATCAAGAAGAGAATAATGATCTTTTCAACTTGTATTTATTACCTAATCACTGTCTAGCACCATTCTTTGACTTACCGATTGCAAAGTGTACTAGAACGAAATACCAAAGTGGATCACTTGCCAGTAATATCCACACTTACTGAGAATGTTAGAAAGAACCGAAGCTAACCTCAAACCTAATATACTATTTTCTTGTCTTGGGGCTTGATATACACTGGATCAAATTCCTCCTGCAAGTCTAGAAGATAAAAGTATGTGTGTTTCTGGTTCCCTTCTCTCCCTCTCTTTGACATCTAAAAAGAAAAGATTGAGATGATTTCATGGAAGATTCAAAGGGGTAAGAAAATTTTATGTGACCCCATTATTCTAATTCAGAAAGAAATGATTACACATTATTGTTTGAAGCGAGGGATAGAAATTTTTTCTATGACCCCATTATTCACCTACATTATGTCAAAAGAAAAAGGAAGATGAACAAGGCGAACTGCAGCGGTGTCACTGTTCATTAAAATTAAAAAAAAAAAGAGAAGAAAAAGATTCAAAGGAGAGAAAAAGAGGGAAGAAAGAGATGATAGAAGACTATTTGTCTGTTCAGAAACTTGTTTGAGTAAGAGTCCATGTGTCCTTTGATCGATACTCCCACGCTAAAGCCTGCATATTTTTATTGTAATAAAAGAGGTTTGTAGAGTGGTTTGTCAGACATAATTAGCTAAGTTGTTGGGTAGATGGTTTGGTTTCTAAACTAGGATAGAGTACACAAGGTACCTCTAAAGTTGGTACTGATTCTATGTGGCTGCAACATTGCAGAGGTGATAATAATAAGTTTTAAATTTTGTGAGTCCCTGTAATTTCAAACCTCTTTTAAGATTGTTATATTCTTTCCTTGAGGACAAGCAAATGGATAAGTCTGGGGGAGTTGATATACTATGGATTTTATTGCGTAGATGGGCTGACTTCAAGTCAAGTTAGACTCAAGCCCAGAAGATCCACATATTTACAAGACTGCCTCTACACGACTTATACATACTATAATGTGTTTTGGCATTGTTTGGGCAAAGAACACCCACCACAACTACCTAAAATTCAGCACCATTATTAGAAGCTTTTTAGCAATTTTTTTGGAGAGAAGATCAAGACTCCTTCATAGATTTGTACTGAAACTCCAGTTTTTCTTACTCTATCTATCTATGCATTCTATTCAGATTATTATTATACTTTGCTTAATCATATATGAATAATTTCTCTTGTTTGATATGGAGTTTTATTAGGGTTTATATGAATTGCTGAGATATAGAAATGCTAGGGTGATCTTTTAGGATTCTTCATCAGAATTGTACTTACTACTTATGTTTTAGAATAGCTAACTAGAAACATGAAATTATGATAATTTAACTAGGACAGTAAATTCATTACCTAATATTAATTATACTGAGCTAGGTTATTAGATACATGCGATAGCTGGTCTAGAATAACTTAGTGAACTTATCGGTTAGGACGTTAATGCTTGCCTAAGGAAGCATCGATTGACACTCATCCCATAGTATGGATCGGCGCTTGCTCCTTGTTTGCATGCGACAATTGGAACAAAGACTTACTCATCTGATAAGAATCACAGCGAGAGCTGAATACCTTAATTTTGCATTCGAGTTTTAGGACAGTTTATCACACGCACTTAGCATCTATACATCATAATTTTATTGCCTGAAATCCTAAGTCTAGCTACTTTATCATACCGTTTACAATCCAACTGCTTATTTGTTAATTGCTATTTACTGATTTATAATTTACTTTCTAGCTTAATCTTAATATCTCTAGTCTATTGTGTGCCCAAGTTCTTGTGGATTCGATACTTAAGTACTACAATTGAATCTTTTATTTTGAGGGAAAAAGTTAGTCTAGGTTAATTTAGCGATATAGCTAATTATAAAAACGCTATCATTTTGTTCATATAAAATATCATATGTACATGAAAATCGCATTATATATGTGTCATCATAAATAATTTTGTAGCGCTAAGAAAAATACATGAAATATATCATAGAACGGATGATAAGCTATTAAAATAATGTCTTGTAAGAGAGGATTTACGCAACAATATGTCCATTTAACATAGCGTTAAAAAACGTTATCATAAGGAGGTTTATTATAGCTGCGGCTGGCATAGCATTTATTATTGTTCTGCAAGCATGGTCTTTATCATCAACACTATGTAGTCTCAAAATTTTTCCGTTACCAAGCATCTATGCCGATATGGATTACCTCTTCTGAAGAAAGAATAGCATTGTTGAGCCCGAACTAGACATGGATCCTTATTCTTGGATAATCTAGTATATCTGGAAGGCTCAGAATGATAAACTATTTAGAAGAATTGATAGGGATCTCATGAAGTTAGTGCGATATGCAAAAAAGCGAATGCTAAGCCTCGGTTTAATGCTAATGAGATGGTCGCTCAAAACACATAGGCGCATAGGAGTGATGATTCCCATGTCATAAGCCTAAATAATATATGTATAATGGACGGTTCATGGACCGCCACATATCAGTACAATGGTTGTGGCTGGGTGTGGAAGGATAGTTCTAGGAAGATTCAGCTCATGGGAACGCGAAATATAAAGAGGTGAGAGAGACGGCTCTACATTCTGAACTAGAAGCACTGCAATGGGCAATGAAGAGTATATTTTAACATTCGTCATGTTAGCGATTTGAGACAGATTGAAGGATCTGATCACGATGGTAAAGGAGCCTCAAGCTTGGCCGAGTTTTGCAACAAAAATGGAGACTATAAAAACGTTGATGATATGCTTCCCAGCCTTCGAGATATCTCATATCCCAAGGGCATAAAATGAAATATCATATTTTTTTGCTAAAATTGCGATTTATAGAGAGTTTTTTTGTTGGTTGTTCTATTCCGGTCTAGTTAACCATATCACCTCAAATTTGAATAATAGAATAGCTGTTTGATATTAAAAAAAAACATTTTCAATGTGCTAAAATCCGATATTTCTCGTAGTGTCAATGTCCTCGGCCCTATTCACGAATAATTCTTCTTGGATAAATTTTATTAAAATCTGTGAAATGCGTATCTAGTTAGTGGTAGTGTAGTGGATTGTACCCATTGTACCTAGCTTGGTGTGGGTACAACTAGATGCCTTCCTATAGCATATGTGGGGACAAATTGAACCGAACAAATATTGACACTTGTTTAACCGAGTTCGGTCTACTTTCGGTGTGAGGGAACAAAACTCGTTGGTGGGTTGGTCTGAAGACGTTTTTATTAAAGTTAATGATTTCTCTCGGTTACAAAAAAGGATGCATATCATGAAAGGAAAACGACTGGTGCTCTCGCAGCTCGCAGGGAAAGTACAAGTAGGCTAAATACCAGAGAGATAGATAAAACCCTAATTGTAGCCGCCTTGTCTGTATCACTTGCCCCCTCTCTCTCTGCCCTCCTTCCTTCCTTTATAGGCCACTTGAGTAGTGGATGCCCTAGGTCGGTTTGTCCTAATAGGCCATTACTCGTGCCGACCGACTGATGACGTCTTCGGGAAGAGCGTCCTTTTAGTCGGTTTGGCCAAGCGACTCGGGATGAGTCAAGACGGATTGACGCAGTCTGGAGCGAGACACGACTCCTAGCCGTGAGCCGGGCCGAGTAACTCTAATTTTATGGGCTGGGCGATCTATTACACCGGCCTTGTGGGGGGGGATGTTATCCGCCTCCAACAGTAAGTCCCCCAGTTCATTGATATGAGGAGTAGCCGATTTCAATGGATTTACAAGTCTTGGTTCGGAAGTAGAGGGCCTGGTGTGAGAAACCGAGTCTTTGGTGCTTTGTCTCGGTGAACTGTTTGACGGGGTCTTCAGATACATTACTTTTGGGGCACTTTGCTATCTAGTGAGCAACAGAACAGAGCCGTCAGGTTAAGTCGTTCACGCTATGAGTGTCGGATTGTCTGTCGGTAGTTGACATGATGCGACAAGAGAAGGGATTCATTGGGTGAGAGGAAGCTGGCTCGTCAATTTCACGGTTCTCTTGGCTGAAGGGATTTGAAAAGGTTGTAGGGGGGAGTGGGCATTTTGTTAGATTCCAGGCCCGTTTATGTCGAAAGTTGAAGAGTCGCAAAGAAAAGGAAGGCGGTTGAGGCCCAATTAGGCCCTCGTAGACCTAATTATGACACCTATGGGAATCGCGCCTCTCTTCTTATAAATAGGTGATCCCCCCTTCGTTCTCTCCATTCTTCTCTGCAAGCGCATGTTCTCCTTTCTCTCCCTTCTCTCTACCTTCTCTCTCTAGCTTTGTAGAATATATAGTTGCATCGGTAAGGATGTGTCCTCCGGGAAGATTTACTCGGGAGGAAAAAGGGAAGGCAGTGGCCTCCGCGCCGAGTCCTGCCAGGGATGAGACGATCAACGAACCGCTCGACGACTTCGATTTGGTCCATCGGAATGCGCTGACAGATGTTGCCAGTATCGATCTATCGCAGAGACTGCTAGTAGTGGACGCGGAAAGACAGATTTCGAGGGGAAGACGATGGTAATGCTACGGCGGATCTGCTAGGCAACGAACGGTCAGGCCAACCCGACCAAGGCCGATCTGATCCAGGCCGGTCCAACCCAGGCCGATCCAGAGAGAGAACCTGGCGGTGACTTCCCCTCCCGTGCCGACCTGTTATTTAGGTAACGACATTTTTGGGCGTCTTTCTGCCATTCCCCTTGAGTTGTTGCGGTCAGTCAGCATCCCGAGGCGATCTTGGGAAGGAATGCTAGATACAAAGCCGACTCTCAAAAGCGTCGAGAAATTGCTCTCGAATTGCAACATCGTCAGTGTGACGTACTCGATACCAACAAAGGAGCAGGGACCCTGGTTGCCTCCCATTAGGTACCAGTGCGTCTACGAGTCATACTTACAGAAGGACACCAAGCTTTGGTTCCCAATCCCGTGACTCGTCACGTCGTACGCCTTCCGTCGGGATGTGGCTATCTGTCAGTTCCTGAATGGCTAGTTCTGCCTGATGGTCGCGTTGCTGGTGATGGCTGCAGAGATCGACATATCGCTGTGCGCGGGGGCGTTCGAGGAGCTGATGATGGTGAAGCCCATGAAGAATGCTTTCTTCTCGGTGAAGATGAGACCAAAATACAACATAATCACGGGTCATCCGAACAAGACGTCAAACTGGCAACGCAGCTACTTCTACATCGAGTCTGATAAGCACGCGTTTGTCGAGCCGTAGAACGGCCAGTTCCGAGTCTTTTTGAATTGGCGCATTAGTAGATTGTTGTCTTCGATCCATATCTTATTTCGTTTGTCTAACTGTTCTTTTTTTTTATGTCGTGCAGTTAGTCTCCCTTACTTGACCGGCGTTCCAGGATAGTTCTTTGATAACGCTCAAGCCCTAGTCGAACTCGGTCATCAAAATTGGCCCGATATAAGCAAGGAGAGATTCGTTGTGCCTTGGACCGCATATATAAAGGATAAGCTTTCTTTCGCCGAATTTAGCTCATATTTTTCTTCTGTCGCTATCCTCTAATTCTTCTGATCTTGATCGTTTTGTAGTGCAGGTGACTGGATTCTAATCCCCCCTATCAACCCCGTAAAGGCAAGAAGAGGTCTTCCTTATTCTCGAGTGCGGAGCAAAGAGAGATAACTAAGGATTTAAGGATGAGGGAAATTCCGCATCTTTTTGCCGTCAAAGAGGATAGGGTCGAGGGTCCTTCTGATGCGGCTAAGCTTATGAGGGCCCTAGACGAATTTGGCCTAGATGGGATCAAGCATGGGAGTCTTGTTCCCGAAGCTGCTCCCAAGGGCATGGGCCTTGAGAAACGTTAAGTGGAGTTTGATAATCAATTGTTTTGGTGTTATTGTAGTCTTCTGTTGACAAATAAGTTAATCAGATTTTTTTTCTTCATATGGCTGTTCTAAACCAGACCGGAACAGAACAACCAATGTAATACAGCTCTCTGTAAAAAGACCTCGCTATCTTAGCTAAGGAATCAGACATTACATTACCAGTACGAGGAACATATGAAAGTGAAAACTCCGTAAACCTATTCTTTTGTCTTGAGAACTCTTTCAGCTTTGTGGAAAAGTTTGGCCATGCTTCGGGATCTTGAATCATTGAGATTAGTTCCTTGCAATCTGTTCCGAACGCTTGACACGTCGAAACCTGCAGCATGCACTCCATTGTCCACAGTAGAGCCTTCATTTCCGTAAGAAGGGGTGAGATCCTCGTATGTTGGTTCCTTGCTCCCAAGAGCTGAATTTCACCACTTTCGTCCTTCCATGTCCATCCACAACCACTGAAGAGTGCGTCATGTGTCCATGATCCATCAATCATACATTTCCCTAAGTCTGGTATAGGTTCCTGAAGGTGGTCTTCCATCATTGATATCGCTGACGTACTATTAGCCTCAAAACCAGGCATGACATTCTGCCTCTGCATGTCTGACAATTTCCAAAGGGTCCCTGTCTATTCCTCTGAATAGTTTGTCGTTCCTATCCTTCCAAATGTACCAGATAATCCAAGGGTAAGGGTCTTTATCAAGGTCATGATCTTCAATGTCATTCTTCCTCCAGAACAAATAATCAATATTCGTGAAATGGCTAGTACTGGGAATCACTGAAGGCGGAGATGGGGTATTAGCAAGTGCCCAAGTCTGTAATGCTGTCGGGCACTCAAAGATAGCATGATTGATCGTCTCATCTGCAGCTCCGCAACTAGGACAATGAATATCACACCTCATATGACGATTTGTTAAGCTACTTGTCACTGCTAATTGTCTTGAGATAGTTTGCCATATTAGATGTTTGATCTTTGGTGGAGGTTTAATCTTCCAAGCATGGGCTTGGAGTTTTATAATACTTGGTTCCATCAGTGGCTCTATTTCCCTGTTCAATTTGTTAGTTGCTATCCAGTATCCAGACTTAACTGTGTATCGTCCATTCCTTGTGTAGGACCAACAAAATTCATCTCTCTGGTGTCCTTGTCTTATGGCCAAAGATCGTATGAGTGGGATATCCTCTGGGCTGACATATTTTTCAAACAATTCTGGATTTCATTGCTTTGGGTTTCCACTTATGAGTTTCCTTACCGGCATCATAGGATGTACCACAGGAGCCACCGGTCTGGCTGATCGGGCAGGTATTGTTGGGATCCAAAGATCTTCCCAAATTCTAATTTCATGACCATAGTTAACTTTTTGTGTAATCCCCAATTTTATTAGTGGTTTAGCTGCCATAATACTGGTCCACCCGTATGAGGGATTATCACAGCTATTTAGACGCAATGGCGAACTAAATTTGAAGTATTTTCCTCTCAGAACTCTAGCTAGGAGGGAATCATGGAATTTTACAAGTCTCCAAAGTTGTTTTCCTAGCAAGGCTAGGTTGAACTCATGGATCATTTTGAATCTTATTCCTCCTTCTTCTCTTGGTTTGCAAAGCTTATCCCATTTCGTCCAGTGAATGCCTCGCTTTGGTGGGTTTGAGCTCCACCAGAACTGTGCAATGGCACTAGCAAGATTTTCACACATTTCAAGCGGTAGTATTAGAGTGGACATCACATAAGTGGGTAGTGCCAATAAAATTGATTTTATTAGCACCTCCTTTCCTCCTCGTGACAGCTATCTCCCAGTCCAACCATTAACCTGGTTTTGTAATCTTTCCTTAAGAAAGGCAAATAATTTCCGTTTAGATCCACTGATGTCTTTTGGGATCCCAAGATAAAACCTCATCCCTCCCTCATTTGTTATCCCTGTTGAGATTTTGATTGCATCCATCACCGGTACTGGTACCTTCTTACCAATGAGCAAGGCTGATTTCCCATAGTTAATACATTGTCTTGAGGCTTTCCCATATGTCTTGAGTACGTTCATAACTTCATCACATTCAGGTAGCTCGGCCTTACAGAAGAACAAGCTATCATCAGCAAAAAGTAGGTGAGATACCGAAGGGCTAGCGCGTGAAACCCGCATCCCGTTATCTTTCCTTGACTTTCTGCGTGATTAAGAAGGCTAACGAGCGCTTCAGTGCATAAGATGAAGATGAAAGGAGCAAAGGATCTCCTTGACGCAGGCCCCTATGGGGCACTATATTTCCTCTTGGTTGGCCATTGAAAAGGACATGATATTTTACAGATGATACACACCTCATTATCCACTCAATCCAAAGATCTGAAAATCCCATTTTTTTCATGACTGCACTTATGAAGTCCCAGTCTATTCGGTCATATGCTTTGCTCATGTCTGTCTTTATTGCCATTCGTCTATTCTTCCCCCCCCCCCATGATTTGTTCTCAATGAATGGAACATTTCTTGTGCTATTAGTACATTATCAGTTATATGTCTTCCAGCAACAAAGACCGAATGTGTTTCAGATATACGATCTGGTAATATCTTCTTCAATATTTGGCATAAGACCTTAGATATGATTTTATAACTCACATTGCATAGGCTGATGGGTCGGAACTGAGACATTTCATTAGGTTTCTCTGTCTTTGGAATTAAGCAAATATTCGTGTCAGTTAGGCCATCAGCCATAATTCCATCAAAAAGGAACTCATTAACCATATGAGTTAAATCTGTCTTGACAATATCCCAAAATTTCTGATAGAACAAGGCCGTAAAGCCAACAGGTCCTAGTGCCTTATCTGGATGCATAGCGAAGAGAGCGAGTTTAACCTCCCATTCTGTGACAGGGGCTGTGAGATTCTCATTTAGTTGGTCCGTAATAGTCGTACATACATTCGCCAGCGCCTCATCAATAAGCTCAGAATTCGAGGTCTGAAATAGGTCTCTAAAATAACTGGTTGCAATGGCTACTAGTTTTTCCTTATCCTCCACCAGATTCCCAGCAGAATCTAGTAAGCCTGTGATTTTATTTCTCGCTCTCCTCTGCTTTTTGATTGCCTGGTAGAACATGGTGTTCAAATCCCCCTCTCTAGGCCACATAAGTTTACTTTTTTTGTTTCCAGAACTTCTCCTCAGCCTTAAGAGCTTCAGTTAACTCTTTTAATGCCTCTCTCAATTTCCTCCGTTGTGGCATCATCATCCGAGTAAAGGTTATCAACCTTTGTCTTAAGATCTTCCACTAATTTTCTCGCATTTAAATCTCTCTCCCTTTTCCATTTTCCTAATGCTTTCCGACAGCAAGAGATATGATCCATGATACTTACATTGGGTAGCAAGTCCGGCGAGTTCCAGCCATCCATGATAATTTGGCGAATTTCTTCACTCTCCAAGCATCGTTTATCAAATTTGAAGCTCTTCTTTTTTCTAGTTGGCTTGGATAATATCTCTGCAATGATCGGACGATGATCCGACCCCCACATACGAAGATACTGGATCTTAGAATGTGGAAATTTCTCATGCCAATCTTCATTACCTAGAACCCGGTCTAGCCGGCATTTGACATTTTCTCTTTTTCTCTTTCCTGACCATGACAGTTGATTTCCAGTAAATGGAAATTCAAGCATACCACAATCGGCGATCATTTGATTGAAAGAGAGAAATGAAGTATCAGATCGCTTTTCCCCTTCTTTTTCATGGTGACATGTTATTTCATTAAAGTCCCCTATTATGAACCATGGTCCATTTCTTGTTGTTGCGAAACGCGTAAGACGTTCCCATATTTGGTCTCTTCTATTCTTAACAGGATCTCCATAAACGAAGATCATATAGACTTTTATTCCATTAATGACTGCTTGTACATCAATCATACGATTATTCGAAAATAAAACATCAACTTGAAATTCATCCATAAAAAATAAAGCTAAACCACCGCTTTGGCCAAGAGGCTCTACGGTAATCAGTTTATTAAAACCTAGGTCAGCCTGAATGTTTTGCAACAGCAGCTTCCTATTCTTCGTCTCAGAAAGGAATAAGAGTCCTGGGTGATGCTTCTGACACATCTCCTTGAGGCCTCGAACTATGAGGTTGTTCCCAAAAAAATAAGTGAACCAAATTAAAACACCAACAAGAAACAACAAATTATTTATAGGAAGTAATTGCAAACCTTTTCTATATCATTTGTTTGGTATTTTCCATAGATAGCTAAAAGATTTCCTAGTTACCAGACGATATGATAATAAGACAAGAAATGTTTCCAAACTCAGTCGCATGCATTCTCATAAACTGTTTGAATATCTTTTGATTTTTTTTACAAACTCACTTGTGCAAGCGTTCGTAGAAAGAAATCATTAACATAATGCTGAAAGATAGCGTAGATAAAACATTTCGTGGAGGTATTTAGAGAGAAAACTGCAAAACCATTAAATATAAACAAGAAACAATTCGTGGAGCTGCTAAAAGAGTATCGCAAAAACCGTTTTAAAATATAAAAAAAACATTTTATAAATTATTGAAGAAATCTTTTTATAAAAAGTTTTAAACTTTAAGTCCATTTCAAACTGTAGGGTAGAAGCGGTTAGGAGTTAAGAATGTAGAAGTCGAAGAATCAAATTGAAATTTATGATTAATATAGAAACGATTTTAAGGAAATATAAGAAGAAAAAGACTAATTGGAAAATATTTTTGTAACCAACATGGAGTCGAGATATGATACCTATTTCTTTAACACTTAAATTCATTTTGTAGTGATATGAACCGTAGCAAATTATGAGTCTTGGGATAAAACCATGTAAGATCATTCCTGCATCACTCGTGAACAATCTCTACAAACATTTCTCTACAAACACTTCCGACGACTTACTTTGAAAGAAAAGAGAGAATAGGAATATATGACCATTATGGGAGACTTTCAGCTCTGATACCAAGAAGATGTAAAATCTAGACTAGACCATACAACATGGTTGACTGGACACAAACCCATTCGGTGATCGATGTGCGAGTGGGTGGTCGACCAGCTGAGATGGACTGTGGTCGAGGCAGTGAACTAGGATACTGGTTGTGAAACATTCTTCTTCTTGTCCAGTGGGTGGAATGATTGAAACGAGGCGGTTGGATGGGATCAAACACGATTGGTTGACAACGCTCTCCGGACAAGATTGTGGATGGATGGTGTTCGATGGGGAAGTGATGAACACTACAAAATCCTATGGTCTGAAGTTATATAAGTCATGATGATTTTGGATGCTGTTTCACACAGACAAACAAAATACTTGACAGGATTCTTGCAATGGGCTAAAATGTTTCTTTTTATTGATTTTTGGTAAAAGATACAATACTGCGTATGCACCTTCTACATGGTTGTGAACTTTGAATCAATATAAAATCACTATCCTATGGAGACAAATGTGGCTTACATTTGCCTTATCCTAGTAAAATAAGCTGAAAGATAGAAATCAAGGAAACAAAAAGATATTAGCCCAACAATTCAAATATAAATTCTCTACTGGTATATTTTGGAAGGTTTACCATACCTGGGATGAACATAGAAAAAATAAGAATTGACAAGCAAGTAGACCCCTTTATTACCTTTGATGATGGGCCATGGCTTATTTCTTCCTTTGGGCCGGTTTGTATAGTTTCTTTGGTTGGGCTGTGGTTATCTTCTAGACTGGTTGCAATGGTGTTTGACGCCTACCTGGTTGAACTGGTTTGTGAGGTCTTCAAGGTTAAGTAGGTTTCTCGATTTGTTGAGTAGAAATTATACGGACTGGTTGAAGCTTTTGTGCATGTCTCTTGTTCCGAACTGGATCCTAGGAGCTTTTCTCATGATCGGGATTTAGGTGGTCTATGGTTTCTGATCTTGCGTCATTTTGGGTGTACAGCCTCATGAAATGAGGGACCTTCAGACTCAGTAAGTTCGGGTAATAAGGGACTGTAATCTAGTGGCCTTACACACAACATTATTAGCTGATTATTGTAGGAAGATCTATAGACTTTGTATGTAAGGCAGTCAAAGGGCAAGATAATCCGATATCTACAATTATCCACGAGTTTATTAAGGGCCTATATTTAAAAAGATCAGGTGTTAATATGGTTTGCTGGTGAAGATGTGGAAACACAATTATAGGTCGTGAGAACATAGTTTTTTTTTGGTTGGCAAGACATTTGGGTTCTCCATCTGTGTAATGAGCTCTCTATCATGTAAATTCACACAGAACCAAGAACCGCATAAAAACAAAGACAATACCACATATTTTCTAATAAGTAAAGAGATCCATAATCGTAGAATTTTTTTTTATCACAAAGAAAATCATTCTTATAAAACTAACTGAGCTTAGGGTAAATAAGTGTCTGAAAACATAGTTGAAGCACTGGCTAACGAAACAGTGCATTTTGCTAAGCTGTGAGATTTCTTGGCGATTAGGTTACAAGTTTTTCAGCTGATCCAAGTGGCTGCTAGACGTCACAGCAGCCTCCTCCGGCGACGGAGATGTTGAATCAGGATTTTACAGAGGTTGCTGCGACTCAAAAACTTACAAAGAAATTTCATGGGTTTTAATTGAGGGATAAAGAATACTTTTAAGAAGTATGATTTTGATATTCCGATAGTGGATGGGAAACGATCTTTTGAAATCCTGGATGAAGTGATTGATAACGAGTCTCCATTGTGTGAAGATTTTATCACTGGACGATACATGTATGATGCTCCTCATGTAACCAAACTCCATGTTATTGTCAATAAGATTTGGACCCAGAGAGATAGAACACAGATGATAAATGTGTAAGAATTTAATGCGAGAACTATGAATTTTCGTATTGAAAACAAGCAGTTAAGGGAGACAAATGTAAGACGAGGTACATGGAACATAGCAGGTGTGCCAATGGTGGTTTCAAAGTGGTCTCCAGTCATCGAGAAATCAAAGCAAGTGGAAGACTATCTGCCAATGTGGGTTCACCTCAAGAACGTGCCCATGAATATTTTCTTGGAAAGGTCTGGTTTTCATCACTAGCACAGTGGGGAAGCTAGTGACGTTGCATTCAGAAACTAATTCTTGTGCTTATTTTGATACTGCAAAGATTTTTTAATGTTGATCTTACGAAGGATTTGCCAAAATCGATTCAATTTTTCATGAATGGGAAGGATACAATTGTTGATTTCATATAAATGTAGCTACCTTTAAGGCGTAATAAGTGTGAGAAGTGGGATCATCTTGAAAATTTATGCGTGATTAAGGAATATATCTAGAGTAATCCGAAAATCTCAGAGGAAAAAGAGGAAGTACAGGTCGAACAAAGTCTTGTGGTCGGAGAACAAATGGAATCAAAGTTATCTCAAGAAAAGAGTGACCTGCAATCTCTAGGAAACCATGCTCAGACAAAGAGCAGAAATTGGAAACAAGTCTGTAGAATGTAATGTGGTTCAAGCTGTAAAGAATGCAACGGTAAATGATGATGGCTTGGAAGAGGGACAACTTTGTGAGGAATGGCTAAGGGTAGTTCGAGCCAAGTCAAGTAGAATCTCGGGGAAACAAAATCAAAACCTGCAGTATGGACAGGTGGAGATCATCTCATCATCAAGGTTTGAGGCACTGGTTCATTCGGATGAGAATGAGGAATATGTTAGAGTACACAGCAGAAACTATAGTTGAGGCTTAAACTGGAAAGGAGGAGGTCATATAGGATCAGTCAAACAATCAGTTGAGGTGGAAGAAACGTCTACAAGACAGTATTTACCATGTACCTCAAAGTACAATGACAAATTCTTATCGGATACGCAATCACAAGCATCTCAAACAGCTAGGAAGACATGACCTAATACTCAAACCCTGAGAAATACCCGGAAAATCTATGATGTCTGGTTTCTTCTAGAACATTCGTGGATTTAACAGGAAATCATAATAGTCAGTGGTCCGTTAATGAATAAACACGTCAGCAGTGATTTTGGTTGTATCATAGAAACAAGGGTAAAGGAAAGAAAGCTTCATAGATTGTCTCAACGGTATTTAAAGATTGACATTTCATGTCTAATTATGAATATAACTTACTTGGTCGTATTTGGGCGGTATGGAGATCATCGGTTCGACTAACACCGGTTTTCAAAAAAATAAACAATGCTCAATCCCACTTTTGAGGCGATTAGAGCATAGTCCTTGGCCTTAACAAAAAAAAACAGTTATTTTCTAACTTGGAGGAGGAATATTACAAGAAAAAATCTAAATAAATTGCATTGGATGCAAGTGGAAGATGGGAACAACATGGCTTTCAAAAATGTGGCAAAGATTAGAGAGATGAAAAATGCCATAAAGGAAATTCAGTATGCTAATGGACACATTTTATCTACATAAGAACAAATATGCCATAAAGGAAATTCAGTGTGTTAATGGACATATTTTATCTACAGAAGAAGAAATAAAGAGTGAGGCAGAAAAATATGTTCATGAATTTCTTACTAAGATCACTGATGATTATGAAGGAGTATCAGAAAAGAGGCTTGCACAACTATTGTATTTCAGATGTAGTGAATTTGACAGAGAAAGGTTGGAGAAAGAAGTGACTGCGCAAAAGATACAAGGATTTTGTTTTCCACGTGCCGGGAAATAAAGTCCCATGGCCAGATAGTTATACATATGAATTCTTTAAAGCAAGCTGGCCTATCATAGGAAACGATGAAACAGTGGCAATTCAAGCTTTTTTCTTGAAAGTTTTTTTACCAAAAGGCGTGAATGAAACTAATCTAGTGTTAATTCCTAAGCGAGAAAGTGTGAAGGAGATGAAAGACCATAGGCCTATTTCCTGTTGAACCGTGTTGTACAAGATAATATCAAACGTCCTTGCAAATAGGCTAAAATGCATACTCCCTAAGTTCATTGCCAATGAACCAATCTGCATTTGTAAAAGATAGGCTACTAATGGAAAATATTTCCTTGCTACTGAGTTAGTAAAAGATTACCATAAGAGTCCATATCCTCCTGAGGTGCCATCAAAATTGATATCTCCAAAACCTTTGATTCATTCCAGTGGTCATTTATGATAACCACCCTCCGAACACTGAATATACCTAGTAAGTTAATACATTGGATAAATTTATTCATCTATGGGACGTTTTTCTCGGTTTAAGTCAATATGGAGCTGGATGGTTTTTTCAAGAGTGCAAGGGGGCTGAAACAAGATTGCTCCTTATCCCCCTATCTGTTTGTAATCACTATGATTGTACTCTCTATGATAGTGGATGAATCAGCACGAAAGGGGCAGAGAGTTTACCACCCAAGGTTTAAGAATATTGCTCTAAACTATCTATGCTTCACATATGATCTCATGATCTTCTCAGATGGACATCTGCGATCAGTGCAAGGTATTCTCTTAGTATTTAATGCTTTTGCTCGATAGTCTGGACTTAAGATAAGTTTGGAAAAATCTACTATATATCTGGTATGGTCACGTAGGTTAATAGAGATGTTATCACTGATATGTACCCGTTTGACACTCATACTATGCCAGCAAGATACTTGGGACTTCCCTTGTTTATGAAAGGCATGATGGTTAGAAAATACTCACCATTGGTGGAAATAGAAAGAAATTGTATGAGTTCAGGGACATGCAGGTCCATTTTCTATGTTGGTAGGTTACAGCTCATTAACTCGTTTGATCATGGATTTAATAAGATTTTGGTTATCGGCATTCAGCTTCCCAAGTGCTTGTATTTCAGACGTTGAGCGGTTGTGTCTGGATTTCATCTGGTCAGGCCCGAACATTAAAACGAGTAATGCCAAAGTTGCATGGGTGGATGTTTGTAGACAAACAAAATAATGGGGGTCTGGGCATTCGATTGATAAAGATGGTCAATAAGATACACTGCCTTAAATTTATTTGGAAATTATGTTCTATGAAATAATTGTGGATGCAATGGATACAAATGTATTTCATCTGCTAGAACTCATTTTGGTCATTATATGATACATCTAAAGCTGTATCATAGATGTGGAGTGATATAGCCTATTTATTACCTGTTTTAGGCCATGTTCTAGGCTCTATTTAGAGTCTATTAGGTTTGTCTAGGATATGCTTTATAGTATTTACAGGTCCAAGAACATTTTGGAGATATATGAAGATACTTTGAGCTTTTGGAACATTTAGAGGAGAAAAATCTGTAGCTGACTATTTGAGGAGTCTAAGTACAAGGCTGACACAACCTTGGAGTCGACCGATGATGAAAGACCAAGGTCGATCGATGCTGCACACTAACCATCGATCGACGCCCAACTTGCAGACAGCTGATTGAAAAGCCCAAGTTTAGAAGACAAATGGCAAGAATGCCCTGGACGAGTTTTGATCTAGGTTTTAGGGTTTTTATATTTATTCTCATGTATTGAGATCATGCAGAGTGTGCAAGTACAAACGTAGGCAAGACTTGACAAAACTCATAAAGCTTTGTAGTTTTAGGTTTTTAGGGGAGAAGATTCGTAACTCCTTAGGGAGATTTGTATTGGAACCCCAATAGTTTATCTATGCATTCTATTGAAACCATTGTTCTTTCTTTGATTATGTCTGAGTAGTCATCAACTAGATTCAGGGTCGAACGATAGCAATCATGGATTAGCCCAAAAGTAGGATTGCTAGTTAAGTTGATATACATCAATTGAGTTGTGCTTAATGCCTGCATTATAGAGTAGCTAACTAGGATCTCGAAAGTAGGACATGGACGACTACGAGAGTAGGTTCTGCAAGAATAGACTCCACTGAACTAGGTTGTTAGGCACATGCGAGAGCTGATCTAATAAGTCCGATGAACTTATAAAATCTCATTCACACTTCCTTCTTATTTCACTGTCGATCGGCACCAGGCCATAGCCGTCGATCGATGGTCTTTCCTTTTGCTCGCATACGACAGTTGAAGTTAAAAGGGTTAGAATAGTTAATATTTGAGTTTTAGTATATTTACATATATGTGCTTCCTATCCACTACAATCCATTAAGCTTGAAATCCTAGATCTAGCATATTCACATTTGCATCAAGTTAGTTTATTAGAATATTTCATAAATGCATTATTAGCATATTTCCATATTGCATCTCTACTTCTTGATAAGAAATATTTCCTTAACTGATGGATTGCCACCAATCTATATATATATATATATATATATATATTCGCATAGCTTAATCTTTAAAAATAAGAAATCTATTGTGTGTCATTGCTCTTTGTGGATTCGATCCCTAAGTACTACACCTGATCTCTTTTGGAAAGAGTACTAGTTGTGTGTTAAGACCAGTGTTCATTTGATAGTTATTTGTTTAGGATATTTATACCCTGCTAGAACAATTAATACACGCATGTGAAATTTGGCGCCGCTACCGGAGAGCATTGATCGCCATTAGATTTAATTTCTAGGATTTAGTCTAGGTTTGTTACTACATTCAAGTTACTAACTTTTTGTTTTCCGTATTTTTCAGGTGCATGTAAAGACACACCAGGAGAAATAAAGGACAAGAACTAATATTCCCTTACCCCGATAGACTCGAACGTATTATTCGCAAAGAAAGACGACAAGCATCGATCGACAGCACCAACACCGCGTCGACCGACAATTCTTTATGTACATCATCGACCGACATCAGAACTCAAGCATCGACCGACACTGATCGCATACCAACTATCGACAGCATAGTACCTGTATCGATCAACAGAAGCAGACGAGTTCAGATGGTTGCGACTTTAGTATTGATTCGGGACGAGAATGGAGACATGCATGATCTAGACGGTCATCTGCGTAATGCAGCATGTCAAAAGATCGAGGAGAAAATAGAAGCTGCACAGGTGCAACAGCTCAATGCACTAATTGATGATGATTTTTGGGTAGAAGTGAGGAAAGAAAGGTTAAAAGAGGAAAGATTTCAGTCGCACAGACGTCGATCGACACTGGTTACTGGGAATCGATAGACGGAGCCAGTGAAGTTAGTAAAATTGGGAAAATCTTTGAACATCGTTCGACGCATCGATCGTAGAACCGATCGACGGTTCCTAGCAGCAAAATGGGTTCATTTTCCAAAGATCACGAACATGACAACTCCGGAGCAGAAGATGGGTGCATCAGATCCTATGATGGTTGGTAAAACTACCAAATACCATCCCAGGAAGAAATCGATGATTATTCTAGAGAAGAAAAGTGACCCTTGAATATTTGTGGTGCCATGTCTGATCAAAAGCCACAAGTTTTCCAACGCCCTCTGTGATACCAGATCATCGGTGAGCATCATACCCAGAGCTATGGCAGAAAAACTAAACCTGAAAGTGGAGCCTTCTAGCGATTCCTTCATCTTTGTGGATTGCTCCAGAGTTGATTCAGGAGGTATTTGTAGAGATGTCCCACTGCAGTGTCTTAGTCCCGATAGACTTCCATGTGATGGATATCCAGATCAATTGGAATTCTTCCTTGTTGCTTGGAAGAGCTTTCATGGCTACCGTGGGAGCCATCTGCGACATGAGGACAAACATGTTTTGCCTTTCCTTGTTTGATAATAATGTTTATTATGAAATTTATAAGAATAAACCTGCCCTCATGAAATTGTGTGATGATGCAGAACTTGTGGCCACATGCTTCTGCAATTATGACTTCAATGAAGAGTCAGAGGATGGAGCATAGATCGACACCCATGCCCGACTATCAATCGACACGCTTGCACTTCAGCAATCAGTTGACACCCACCCTTTGTTATCGATCAACACTCACACTCCAAAAACGATCAACGCCTACCACACAGATGGTGATTATAACACAGCCTACCCCGAGTACGACGAAGACTACAGAGAAGAAGAGATGATCGAGTGCCGTGGTATTTCTATGGAAGAGGCTGGTGTTTTTATATTTTCCATCGACTCGGAAAATCGACATTGATCGACAACACTTCTATGCCATAGATCGATACTGGCCACGAAGCAGCAACCGAAGTAGATTCAGCTGCAGAACGCGAGAAGGAATATGGTTATCTACAACTAGATGAGTTCGGTATCATGAGAGATCCAGGCGGTTACGCAAGAGTTATGGATGGCAGACTACTAAATGTCACGAGGGAAGATATTACAGACATTCTTGCCATGGCTAATGGAGCTGGAAACCTTTTCGCGCAACAGTCTGGTTATCGAGCATCAATCAACGGTCACCATACACCATCGACTAACACACGTCCAATATGCGAAGGATACGATGAAGATTACAGAGAGGAAGAGCAGATTGAATATTACGGCCTGGCATTAGAAGAAGCTGGTTGGGTGATGAAGCAAGAGTGGATAATCAAGCATCGATCACAAGCTACTCCTGGTCTTCGAACGACATCGGACGTGAACTAGAACACGAACATAGAGCAGAAGAGACAATTATTGGTAATTTTAGACCAGATGAGTTTGGAATTTTCAGAGACCCAGAGGGACGTGCACATGCTCTTCATGGGAGAATCCTACATTTATCTAAGGAGGATGTAGCAGATGCCATTATTATGGCTAATGGATCGGGTAATACATTTGGACAGCAGCAACATCCATCAATCGAGGCACATCATACAGCATCGATTGATATTGAGGAGCAGAGGAACTAACCATTCCATACTGATCCCTATACTTTCAAGCCACCATCGATCGACATCAACTTCAGGACATTGATCGATTGGCGTTTCGAGCAAGGTACGAGAGCCTTTGATACTGAAGGCAACAAACTTTTCCGCTGGGAAAAGCAAGATGAGTATGACATCTATAGAGATGAGAATGGTAATGCACGAGCTACAAATGGAAAGGTAGTGAATATGCAAGCTGAAGACATTAGTGCAGTTCTAGAGAGAGCTAATTTGTTTAAGTAGAGCTACATATGTTTACCAGAACATGCAGCAAGGATCGCTTTGTCTAAGAAGGATCAACAGACATGCAGCAGAGAAGAGATTGATGATATTGTGAATGCGATCTACAGAACTCAAGATATGTCACTGGATGATTTTTACAAGAGATTGGATGATGTCTACTATCCTATAGACACATGCCTCACTGGTTTCATTGCACGCATGTATGAGATGAAGCAAGATTTGGATACTGTTCTGAGACATCAAGCGATTGGGGCAGACAATGAACAAAAGACAGCAGCAGAGATAGAATTGGAAGATAGGTTCGATGAGATTACATTTTCTCAGAGCCTGATGAAGGAAGATATTTCTCAGCCATTAGAGGATTTATTAGAGACTACAGCGCCATACTTAGAATCCTACAACGCAATATTGAGAAACTACAACAGGGCATGCATTCCATGGCGTTTGCCAGAACAGATACAAGGAATGAGAAAACCAAAGGAGATGAGGCAATAAGGAACTTCATTGGTACATGGTTTCAGAAGAGCAAAGAAGATGTAAACGCTTGTTTCTAAGTGTTGATCCAACTTCATACTAGTCAGAGAGTTCACAACTTCGAGCTAAAGATTATAACCAAACTCTGAGTGGGAGGCAATCCATTGTTTAGTAATCTTTTATTTTGTTATTACTTATAATACTACTTATTTCGAGTTTTACTTTGTTTTATAGATTATTTGAGTCTCCATCGATCGACATTATAGAGGTACCATCAGTCGACATTGGATCGCGACCATCGATCGACCACACATGCCTACCATCGATTGATACTCTTTACCGAGTCTGGTATCGAGTTTTTCTACTTAATCTATTTACTTATGATTTATTTTTTCCTAACCAATCCGGGGCGGATTACACTGGGGACAGTGTAATTTAAGTCTGGGGGAGGTTCGCTAATGCTATTTAATTTGTTTTGATTTTTATTTGATATATATATATATATATATATATAAGTTTTTCAAAAAGTTTTATTGAGTTAAGAAGGGGATTGTGATCAAGATTTATTATTGACTAACCATACTTTAGCACCATTTTTAGAAGGTTGTTGGAGATATTACTAGAGATACTAAAGTGAATCATCCTGCCACTATATCACACTTTCTTAGAATGTTTGAAAGAACCGAAGCTGATTTCCAACACTAATCCTGACATTATCTGCTTGCTTTGGGGCATGGTATACACTGGATTAGATTCCTTCTTGAAGTCTATAGGTACAAGTCATTGCACCTTTGGTTCCTTCTCTCTTTCTCTTCAGCATCTACCTAATAGCTTAAAGGATTGAGATGACTTCCCGAGATGCAGAGGGGTAGATAAATTACCTATGACCCCACTATTCTAATTCAGAAGAACGATCACATATTGTTGGAAGCGAGGGGTAGGTACATTACCGATGACCCCACTATTCGCCTACAAGTTTTCCCAAAAAGCAAAAGAAAAAAATAAAAAGAAATAAAAAGAGAGAAAAGAAAGAAAAAGAAGAGAAAAATCAAAAAGCCTTTGTTTGGCAAGCAGCTTTAAGTTTTCGAAATGAGATGGCAAGATTGACTGTATCAGCATCATTTTCCATTAAGTTTGAGATCTAGAAAGATTCAGACAGAAAGGGGGGGAAAGGAATCAGAGAATACTTTGTGCCTAGTGTTTAGATACTTGCATAGGTAGAGTCTATGTGTGTGTTGATCGATATTCCCAAGGTAAAACATTAGAGGGGTGAGTCAGACTAGTATCTGCTAAGTTGTTGGTAGACTGGATTTGGTTGCAATACTAGGATAAGTTATATAAAGTTTCTCTGTGATTGACTTGATAGGATGTGGTTGCAACAAAGTAAGATGACAATTATGCGAGTCTCCGCTTTTCAAAACCTCTTTTAGAGGCTTAGTTTGCTTGAGGACAAGCAAAAAGTTAAGTCTGAGGGAGTTGATATAGCCTATTTATTACCAGTTTTAGGCTATGTTCTAGGCTCTATTTAGGGTCTATTATGTGTGTTTATGATATGTTTTAGAGTATTTACAAGTCCAAGAACGTTTTGGAGATACTTGGAGCTTTTGGAGCAGTTAGAGGAGAAGAATCCGTAGCTGATTTTTTGAGTCGAAGTACAAGGCTATCTTCGATCGACGGCACAACCTTGGAGTCGAACGATGATGAAAGACCAAGGTCGATTGATGCTGCACACTTGCCATTGATCGATGCTGCACACTTGCCATCGATCGACGCCCAACTCGCAGACAGCCGATTCAGAATCCCAAGTTTAGAAGACAAATGACAAGAATGCCTTGGACGAGTTTTGACCTAGGTGGGCAAGTACAAGCGTAGGCAAGGCTTGACACAACTCACAAAGCTTTATAGTTTTAGGTTTTTAGGGGAGAAGATTCATAACTCCTTAGGGAAATTTGTATTGGAACCCCAATATTTTATCTATGCATTCTATTCAGAGTATTGTTCTTTCTTTGATTATGTCTGAGTAGTCATCAACTACATTTAGGGTTAAATGATAGCAATCATGGATTAGCCCAAAAGTAGGATTGCTAGTTAAGTTGATATCCATCAATTGAGTTGTGCTTAATGCATGCATTCTAGAGTAGCTAACTAGGATCTGAAAAGTAGGACATGGACGACGACGAGAGTGGGTTCTGTGCCAGAATAGTCTCTATTGAACTAGGCCGTTAGGCGCATACGAGAGCTGGTCTAATAAGTCCGGTGGACTTATCAAAACTCGTTCACACTTCCTTCTGATTTCATCGCCCATCGGAACCAGACCATAACCATCGATCGATGGTCTTTCCCTTTGCTCGCATACAAGAATTGGAGTTAAAAGGGTCAAAATAGTTAATATTTGAGTTCTAGTATATTTACATATTTGTGCTTCCTATCCACTATAATCCATTAAGCTTGAAACCGTAGATCTAGTAAATTCACATTTGCATCAAGTTAGTTTATTAGAATATTTTCATATTTGCATTATTAGAATATTTCAATATTGCATCTTTACTTCTTGATAAAGAATATTTCCTTAACTAATTGATTTTCATCAATATATATATTCGCCTACCTTAATCTTTAGAAATAAGAAATCTATCCATTGCTCTCTATGGATTCGATCCCTATGTACTACACATGATCACTTTTGGCAAGAGTACTATTTGTGTGTTAAGACTAGGGTTAATTTGATAGTTATTTGTTTAGGATATTTATACCCTGCTAGAATAACTAAAACACACATGTCATGGAGCTAGATCTTGAAAGCCTAAGATTTGGCAAAAACATTCCATAAGGTTGAAGTAAGGAACAGTTTTGGGGTCAAAATTGGTAATCCAGAAATAAATGTCCAAAAAAGAAAGGAGTTCTTTCTTAAAAGATTCGTACTAAACAACTTTACGAGAAATAAACTTCGAAAAGTTTATGTGGAAAACAATTAAGCGATAAGTCTTGAGGCTACGAGAGCATGCAGAATCATCGACGGCAGGCGAAAAAAAGACAAGAGAAAGAAGAGAGAAAACCATGTCACCCAATACCTCATTCTCTCTCATCCATGTCGCCAATACCTCTGGATCTCCTCCATCTCTAAAAACAGATCACTCTCTCTCCTCCCATGTTGTCAAACAGCCACCTTCTCTCTTCAATGTCGCCAGAAAAGACTCTCTCTCCTCCCATTTCACCAAACACCTCCCTCTCACCTCCATCTCGCCAAACACCACCTTCTCTCTCCTCCCATGTCGCAAAACACCTCCCTCCTTGGACCATGTCGCAAAACACCTCCCTCCTTGGACCATGTCCCCAAACTCCCTCCCTCTCCCCTCCCATGTCACCAAATAGCCTTTTTCTCTCTTCATGTTTGCCAAAAACATCCTCCTTGAACCATGTCGCCAAACACGCCTTCTCCTTGGTCAAATTCGCCAAACACACCTTCTCCTTGGTCAAAGTCGCCAAACACACCTTTTCCTTGGTCAAAGTCGCCCAATACCCTCCCTTCTTGGTAAATGTCACCAAACAGGATACCTCATCACCCAATGAGGATCTCATCATATTCTCCTTTGAATCTTATCAAAATGTCTTTCGTTTCGTTGCAATCAGAGTTTTAGTTGAAATTTTACGAAGAAAACAAGTGAGATGTAGTTTTCTCCTAAAAGTTTGAGTGAAAAGACAAGACGATACTGGTTAACTTAACACCACCGTATCCTCGACTAAAAGACTTGAATTTTATTAGTTCATAAGACCAATAAAACTTAAAGATACAAACATCGAAAAAATTGACTACTTTTTTGAGAAAACCCGTAAAAACGCATAAGTCATAAACAGCCCGAAACGACCTAAAACACAATGAAAGCCCATTTGTGGTTTAAATGAGAATAATCCTAGGCGAAATGATGTTTTACTCAACTTGGATAAAGAAAAATGGGATAAGAGGATAAATGTGAAATTTCCAAGATAAAAAGGACTGAAAGATAAGGAAAGATCTTCACGAAAGGAAATACTCGAATCTCGAGAGAATAAGGAAATGTGGCCAACTTTGAGATACTATATATACATGAACCAGAGCTCTGAAGGAAGGGATCCGATAATTAAGCATTAAGAAATATCTGCTAGCTTTAGGAGAACTTAGGATTAGGTGGTTAGACTAGCAAGTTCAATACTTAGAACGTTTTTACTGCTTTGTTCTTCCGTTCTCCATTGTTGAGGGATTTTTGTGCATCTTCGTGGTGATAATCTGTAAAAGTTTCTTAATATTGATCAATAAAACGCCTCTATGAAACTTTAACTTTCCTCCATTAACTAAAATTGGTAGTGCAAATTTCGGTCCCACAGTTTGGCGCTGGAAGGAGGGAGGGTCGGAATTCTCTAACTCGAAATCACCGAACGATCAAGGAATAATAAGTATGACCAGACATGCAAAACCACCATCTCTTCCAAGGATAGGAAAAACCCCATAATAATATCCTTTTAATCGAGTTGACCATACAAAATCTCGACGTAGCAAGAGTATTGGTCGACACAGGAAGTTCGGCTGATGTTATCTTCAAAAATACTCTTGAGAGAATGAAAATTGAACTCTCTGATATCAAAAAAAGTCTGGGCCCGTTAGTGGGATTCTCAAGGAAAGCTAGTATGACCCTCCGCTTGATTAGCCTCATGGTTAAAACTAGGAGCATAACAAAAATCATAGATTTTATGGTCATTGACTGCCCGCATCATATAACACAATCATGGGCACTCCATGGATAAACTTCATGTGAGCCGTTCCATCAATGTACCACTTATGAATTGAGTTTCCAACTCCCCTTGGAATCAAAACGATCTAGGGAAATCGGAAAGTATCGCAAACTTATTTCGCTGCAGAATTAAAACGAAAACATTTCGCGTTAGAAACTCAAATCTCATCAAAAATGAAAAGGAATCAATTTCCTTTGAAAACAATCCAGAACAAGAGGAAACAACAATCTTTTGGCAATCACGGAGAGCCAAGGCCTTAAAAACGCAAGCCGACTTGCGAACCTGTGATTTCAGTGTGTTTGGAAGAAACGTTCCTTGAAAGCTGTGTGAAAATCGGCGCTAACCTCTGCGCTTGGGTTGTGGATTACATGCCAGGTATTAACATTAATATAACATGTCAATAACTCATTGTCGACCCAACTTTCAAACCAGTCAAACAAAAAGACGAAATTTAGGACCGGAACGCGCTGGGGCGGTTAATGACGAAGTCAGAAGACTCTTGAAAGTCAGATTGATAATGGAAGTCAGATATCTCGACTGGCTCGGTAATCCTGTGGTCATCAAAAAGAAAATGGAAAGGGGCGAGTGTGCATTGATTTTACTGATCTCAATAAAGCATGCCCGAAAGATAGCTTTCCCCTGCCATACATCGACTGTTTACTCGAAGCAACAGGAAACAAGCTCTTAAATTTCATGGATACTTTCTCATGGTATAATCAAATCATGATGAACCCCAATGATTGCAAGAAAACCGCATTCATTACAGATCGCAGCACATACTGCTACAAAGTAATTAGAGATGGCAATATGTAAGCTTGCCTGCGGGCCCGGACCATTAGAACTTGCTACGGGGCGGGATTGGGCACTAAGATTCAGACCTGATTTTTTAGCGGGAATTGTGGGATGAGCTTGTGTGGAATTGGAATAGAAGCAAAACAGGCTCAGTGTATCCCACGGGACACGCATGGTCCGCACATACATGAGTCACTCAGTTTCTTCGACTTCTCACCGACAAAAGAAGATGAGAGAAATGGTGACAAAAAAGCGATCGCTTCTGGCTTCTTTTCTTCTTCGATCCATCAACTTCGATCTGTCACAACTTCTCCATGCATGTTCTTCATCTCCTTGTTTAATCAAGGAAGAGTCTCTTCACGGTTTCATCTTCTTTCTTTCCTTTTGAGCAACAATTCAAGAACAATGGGCCATTTGAAGTAGCTTATGAACATCGATGCTCTCAGGTAATGATAAATTTGTCAATTACATTTTCTTTACCTCGTTATTGTGATTTAATTTGTAAGGAAATATTAAATTGATGGGTCAAAGTTGTTACTGTCCATTTAGTGTTGAGAGAAGATAAATTGATGGGTCTACTCTTTATTGTCGATTACATGCTCTTTAGGAAAAGAAGAACAAGATCTTTGGTCTTTTTTTGTTTACTCTTTACTCTTTCTGTCTCTTTTTTGTCTCTCATCAAGTTTACTTTGTGTTTTTTTTTCTCCTGGATGCCTGAACACCTGGAAAAAAAGAAGAAGCTCTCTGCCTGGATGCCACAGTCTGTGGAAATGTCATAGGTTTGTTAATCAGAGGTAGTACCAATCAACTCTCCTTGTGCTATGGTTTTTGTCTCGTACTTCTCTTGAGAGTTTATCCTTCTTCTTCTAAAATTTATTGTTGATGCAGATGTGTGGAGAAATATCAAACCAGAGAGGTCTATTATGGGGTCTCTTTTGTCTCTTATCAAGCACTTCACATGGAGCAGTCTTGTAAGTTTTTCTGTAAAATTTGTCTCTTATCCAACAACTTAACATCAAGAATATTTTGGGTAGTTTAGTTATTCTTGTTTGTTCTCATCATGTCAGTTTGTGTGTTTAATGTTTTGTCTTCTTTGTAAAACATTTATATTCGTATTGATATGCATTGTATTCATCATTGGTGCTTGTTTTCTAATGCTTGCGTAAACTAAAATAGCTTGGTTAACCATGGTTTTAAGTCCTTGCATCTGTTTAGTGAATTAAGTCTTAACTTATTCTTAACCTTTTCCTTATAATGACATGTGATGCGCAATTTGTGAGCAAAGGAAGGACTCTCTACTACATGTGGATGAGTAGTTGTTATTGCTTATCTACTTATGGCGTTGGTTTGAATACTGGTTCAAGTGCTTCACATATTGTGGTATGCTTTTCTATCTGCTTTCTTTTGTTAGTCTCATGACCTTTTGCTCAACTGGTTTAAGTGCTTCACATGTTATATTTTAAGGATACTGTTTCATTGATGACTCTCCATGACGCCACTGCATGCTTTGAATTATATATTCTTAATACACGGGCAAAGGAGATTCTGCAGAGACTTAATGATAAGAAGGGGAAGATCAAATAAACATGGCTGAAGTCAAGTATCCTCTACAACACTTCAAGGTATCAAAGGGGATCTGGTTTATAGTCTGAACATTACATCCAAATGTATCTAAGTTCTTAGCCTCGTGATATGAGTTTCTTATGAAAGTCATATTAACATGTGACTATGTTCTTTTTCTTTTTACTTGCAGACGTTCAATGAGTTTTTCACAAGTTAGTTGAAACCTGGTGCAAGACCAATAGCATACATGAATCGTGATGCTGTTGCTGGCAAAAGGTGGAATGAATTGGTGCTGGTAAAAAACGCTCATGGATGTTTGCTCTTGATTACTCAAGGTACGTCTCTTACTGTAAGAGTCATACATAATTAAGATAGTCTGATAAACAACGATCAAGATGATTGCTCTTGATCGTTTAGATAATATGATAGTTTAGATAATTAAATTTTCTTATAATACTTGAGTTCCTGACCAATGGAAAATAAGTAAAAATTAGTATAATTTAAAAAATTACATAAAAATACAAACAAAATCCTAAGTCCTTAACCCAGAATAAAACTAATGACGCATACTCTTTGACAAAAAAAAACGAAAAAGAGAGAAAGAGATGAGGTCAAGTTTTTATCCAAATTTTGAGCCATTGAATACAATGGATCTAGAAACTCAGCAACTCCAGATGCTGAGGCTAATGATGGTTCATATGATGGAGCTAAAATAAGCAAGGAAGCAAAAGAAGGCTTATTGAAGTTGCTGATGATGAAGATGATAGTGATGTTGAAATCAGTCCTCCACCGACCCAAGCTACTAATCTGCACAAACAATCTACTTGCAGAACCAGGCGAGCCTTGAACTCCAAGAAACCAATCTTGTAGTCTACTCTAGACAGTGGAATTGGATCATCTTCAAAGGCGGGTAAAAGCAAAACCAAATCTGTTCAATTTACCATCCGTGGGGGCAGAAAAAGTTCCAAGCCGATACAAGGTAATGGTAAGAATGCAGTTCATGCCGAGTCAAGCCAACCATAGAAGAAGAAGAAGATTCTAGAGAAGGAGCTTGATTTGGAAGGTGAATCGGAAGAGGACGAAATGGATAATCAGAAAGAGGCCAGGCATTGGTCTGATCTATGGATCTATTTTTCTAAGATTCAAAAACCCAATGGTGAGGAGAAAGCTAAATTCAATCATTGTAAGAATGAGTATGCATGGAGCTCCCATTCGCACAGGCAACTGGTTTGAGAAGACATCATGATAGATGCAAACTTTATCCAAGGAATCTCCGAAACAAAAAACTCGATGCTGAAGCCAAATTTGTAAGTGATAAGTATGATCATGTTGTCTTCAAGCAGCTGGTGACCAAGACTATAATTCAGCATGATCTACCTTACTCTTACGTTGAGTATTAGAAAGTCAGAGAGACTTGGAAGTATTTGAATGCTGATGTTAAATTCATTTGCCGTAACACAGTTAGAGCAGATGTCTATCGTTTTTATGAAAAAGAGAGAGATACATTGAAGAGGGAATTGGCTAGTCTTCCTGGAAGAGTAAGCTTCACTTCTAATTTATGGTCATCATTGAAACGTTAGGATTATATGTGTGTGACAGCACATTACATTGACCAAATTGGAAGCTGGATAGTAAAATACTGACGTTTTGTGTTCTCCCACCGCCTCATAGAGGTATGAATGTTGCAATGAAGCTTCTTGAATCAGAGCAAGAGTGGGGGCTAGAAAAAATGTTCTCACTCACATTAAATAATGCTACAATTAATGATTCAATGCAAGGTATATATTGTGGAATCTCAACTGCTTTTGAGGAATAATTTGCTGTGTGGAGATGAGTTTTTTTCATGTTAGATGTGCAGCTCACATATTTAACCTCATTTTGAAAGATGGCTTGAAGTTAATTAAAGACTCTTTGCACTAAGTTAGAGAGAGTATGAAGTATGTAACACCATCAGAGACGCGTGACATGATGTTTGGAAAATGCGTAGATGATGCTGGTATAAAAGGGAATGCTGGCTTGATAATGGATTTGCAGACAAGATGGAATTCGACATTCTATATGCTTGAAAGATCCCTTCTATACCTTAAAGCGTTTGTTAAGTTGGAGATATATGATAGGAGAAACTATAAGTTTTTGCCTACAGCTGGGGAATGGGACAGGGCTGCGAATAAATGTGTTTTTGGAGCTTTTTGCTAAGATTACTAGTTTATGTCAGGTTCGAAATACCAAACATCGAACTTGTATTTCTATCAGGTATGGAAGATCCATAATTGCCTCTAGGTAAATGAGGAAATCGATGATGAGATTGTCCGAAACATGGTGATGCCGATAAAGAGAAGTTTGATAAGTATTGGAAAGAAGTTAGTGATCTTTATGCAATGACAAATGTCTTTGATCCACGCCCGAAGCTTTCAATTGGAGAATATTGTTTAGGTAGGCTTGACATGAGTACACGTGATGCAAAAATGAAGAACTTGCGTCTGAAGCTGGAAACTTTGTTTGAATCATACGACAAAATATCAAAGTCAACCTCACCTTCTACAGAGCCTCGTGAGATAGATCAACAAAATATTTGTGGAGGATCGAAAGGAACTTTTGAGAACTATGTTGTACGTCTCATTTTCTGTTTTTTTTTAAATTAATTTTGAAACTTAATAAAATCGTTTTTTACTTCTTCTTTTTTTTTAAAAAAAAAACACTATATGGTTTTTTTTGCGTTTCGCAAAATTAGTGTTGTTGCGAGTGAAAAGGCAGCTCCCCAAGCTTATCTTGAGGAACCTGCGCTAGATATGGATAGCTTTGAAAGCTTGGATATTCTCCAGTGGTGGAAAGATAATACTCATAGGTATGCCGACTTGCCAGAAATGACTTGTGATATACTTAGCATTCCAATCCCAACAGTGGCTTCAAAATCCTCCTTTAGCATTGGTTTGTGAGTTCTGAACAAATACAGGACGTCTACTTTCAAAAAATATGCAAGCTCTGATATGTAGTAGGAATTGACTAAAAGGATTTGAAACTTATGAGAAAGATAAAGTATTAACATAATCATATATTTCAGGGTACCATGTTATTTAAACCTAATTAATTTCTAATTTTTTTTATATTTTCAGAAGATGAAATGGATGGTGAAGAATAGACAATACCATCGATCGTGTCCATTGTCAATGATGAAGTTGAAGAAGAAGGAATTTGACTTTTTATTTTGATTTGGTGTTTTGATTTTATATACATTATGGATTTCGTGGGCGCTCTTTTTTCCTTCTGGGGTTTTGTTCCAATGGGTTTTTTCTGATAAGGTTTTTAATGAGGTCACATTGTTGGTTTGCTTATTTTATGTTACTTGAATTTTTTATGCAAACAAAACATTTCATATTATCATATGAGTAATGAATTAATGAGTCAGCCAATCTTGATAATGTACACAAACGTAAAACAATAAGTTTTGCTAACAGTGCTTTAGATTTCTTTATGATCACGTAGTCATGTTTGGTTATATAAACGCATGTAGTCATGATTGGCAATAACTTGTACTAGCTTGTTGTGTATACTTCTTCCTTAGTTCCTTGAATCTAAGTTGTAGTATTGTATGTAAGTTGTAACAAACTTGTCTCATGACTAATACTTTCTTTTGGCATGTGAAGGTAGAGAAGAAGGAATGACCCGCAGGCCGACCCGCTAAATTCTGTGCAATAGGCGGTTTGGGATTGGTCGGCAAATATAGAACCTGCGTCGTGCGCGGGTCTGGCCCGCAAAGACCTGACTGAAGTTGATTCCGCGGCGGGGCGGGACTGGGTGGGATGGTCTAACCCAATTGCCAACTCTAAAAGTATTGCCTTTCGGCCTCAAGAATGCATGCATGACCTATCAACGACTCATAAACCGTATGTTCTCCAAGCAGTTTAGAAAAATGATGGAGGTTTACATCGATGATATGCTTGTAACGTCTCTCGAGGAACACGGCCACATCACCCACTTGCGAGAATGTTTCGAGAGATTAAACATGCACAATATAAAACAAAATATAACGAAATGCTATTTTCTGTGGCATCAGGCGAATTCCTCGGTTACCTAATCATTTATAGAGGGATTTAGGCCAACCCGAACTAGATCAACGCTCTGATCTAGATAGCCTCCCCAGAAAACTAAATGAGAGGTGCAAAGATTAACCGGGAGAGTCGCAGCACTCAATCTCTTCATTTCAAGGTCAACGGATAAATGTCTACTTATCTACGACACCTGGAAAGGAAATAGAAAGTTTGAATGGTCCAAAGAATGCGAGAAAGCTTTCAAACAGAAAAAGCATTATATGACTACTCCTCCAGTTATTGAAACTTATCGAAGGAGAACCCATATTCCTTTATATTGCAGTATCCACAACGGCTGTAAGTGGCGTTCTTATTAGAGAAGAACGCGGAGAGAATAAACTATTATTTACATGAGTATAACTTTGACATACGCCCAAACGTGATACCCGTTGATGGAAACACTGGCACTCATTGTCATAATGCCGGCTCGGAAATTAAGACCATATTTCCAGTCACACACAATTGTAATCCTCACCATGTTCACACTACAATTTTTGAATAGCCCTAGTCAATCCAGGAGTAGGTGGTCGACTTAAGTGAATACGACATCAAGTACCATATGAAAACTTGTAGTAAGTCCTAGAGATTCGCTGATTTTTGGTAGAACTCCCAATGGATGGTGCAATGGATTAAGACCAAATTTGACGGTTCTTCGTCCAAACAAGGTTCAGAGATCGGATTTCATCTCTGCCACCAATCGTAGAAGTTCTAGAGCTGTCATTCTGGATAATCATGCTTTCAATAACGAGGCCGAGTACGAAGCAATTATTGCATGACTGCGATTAGCCCACGTGCTCAAAATACGCAACATTCACCCTTACGGCGATTCTCAACCTGTCATCCTTTCGTACTTAAAACTCATCCAGGATCTTGCCTAAAATGTTCAGGCCGACACTCTGGATGCCCTATCATCAAGCTCGGATCCGAGTCTCAAACGAGTAATCCCCATGGAGTTCATAGAACATCCAAGCATCAGGCCACCGTTCGTTGCAAATATGATCCACTTGCAGGGCGGTGACGCAGACGAGATCGACCTCTATTACAAGGAAATCTCAGCACAATCCTAATTAGGCTGCAACAAACCATGGACCATATCGCAAACACACACCTTCTCCCTGGTCAAAGTCGCCAAACACACCTTCTCCGTGGTCAAAGTCTCCCAGTACCCTCTCTCCTTTTTCAATGTAGCCAAACAGAATCCATCATCGCCCAATGAGGCTCACATCATGTTCTATTTTGAATCTCGATCGAAATGTCTTTCGTTTGGTCACAATCAGAGTTTCCATTGAGATTCTATGAAGAAAACAAGCAAGTCATTGTTTTCTCATAAAAGTTTGAATCAAACGTCAAGACAATACTGGTTAACTTAACACCATTGTATCCTCGACTTAACGACTTGAATTTCTATTAGTTCATAAGAAAAACAAAAATCGACATTTTTTTTGGAGAAAATCCGTAAAACACACATAAGTCGTAAAACGACCCAAAACGGTCTAAAACACGACAAAAGCCCACTTATTGTTTCCAGGCGCAATGACAGTTTACTCGACTTGGATAAAGAAAAATGGAAGAAGAGGATAACTGTGAAACTTCCAAGATAAACATGGACTTTAAGATACGGAAAGATCTCCGCGAAAGGATATACTCAAATCTCAAGAGAATAAGGAAAGGTGGTCGACTTTGAGAGACTATATATACAAGACCCCAGAGCTCTGAAGGAAGGGTCCGAGAATTAGACATTAAGAAATCTCTGCTAGCTTTAGTAGAATTTAGGACTTAGGTGATTAGACTAGCAAGTTCAATACTTAGAACGTTTTTACTGCTTTGTTCTTCAATTATCCATTGTTAACGGATTTTTGTGCATCTTGTTGGTGATAATCTGTAAACGTTTCTTCATCTTGATCAACAAAACTCCTCTGTGCAACTTTATACGATATTATGTTATTTTGTTCTTCTCTATATTTTGTGTGATTAGGCAGGGCATCCGGATCCTCAAGGAAAATCGAGGGTCTTAATTTTCCTCCATTAACTAAACCAATAGTGCAAATTCGGTTCCCACAAACGTTGCTACTACGTCCTTTTGGTTTGATTGTTGTACAGACATGGGCATATTACATGACCTGATTTGAAACAGAGGATAAATTGACTTATGAGTAGCAGCATCAGCAACTCTGGAGGAAGTTATTATAAATACATGCGAAGAAGGCATCGAGTATTACTGCTGAATCGGGTTGAGGATGAAACAGAAAAGAAAAGGAAAACTTGGGTAGAGGCAGGATATGTTCAGCTATGGCGACAACATGAGAACAAGTATAACAATAAATTCTCGACCAAGAACACATGAGAACAACTCAGAGAAGTGACTACGATGTGTTCATGGGGTATGAGTGTATGGTTTGCATATGGTTCGCCTAAATATGCCTTCCTCATGTGGTTAGCGATTCAAAACAATCTCACTACAGGGGATCGAATGGAAAAATGGAATGCCAACATAAAATACAGTTTTTTCTTTCACAAGCAACCATGGAGACTCAAAATCACTTATTCTTCTCTTGTCAGTACTCCGCTCAGGTTTGGAGACCGCTATCAAAGGAATGCTTGTCGATGACTACACTATGGACTGAAACATCATGATATTTCTCATAAAAGATCCGACATCAAGCCAGATAAGACTCTTATCATAATGTACGCTTTCTCGGTTACAATCCACTATATTTGGCGTGAAAGAAATAGTCGGTGATATGGAGCAGATCCTTCACCATCTATCATGCTAGAAAAGGACCACGACAAGACAATAAGAAATAGACTTAGCACATTAGCCATCAAGAAAACATAATATTTATTTATTTATTTGAATTACCACGAGTTTCAAACCAAAACCATAATCTTACCAAATTCGAAACCACAACCTATTATATTGGTTTTGTCCCAACAGTCACTCGAACTGAGGGAAAATATAGCATATACAGATGGACTTACAACATATTTTGGCTGGAGGATGAATATTTAGAATATTCTTTATTTGTTCTTCAATTTTATTTCATTACTTAAAGGTTAGAAATACATCTTAAAAATAGAAGCACTAGATGTAAACAGTCTTTTGTCTGAATATAATTTCAAATTCTTTTTTAAAAAAAAAGAACTAACCGGGCTTAGAAAGTAAAAAACGCTTGCGATCTACGCACCCAATGGTCAATGCTACTTATATTGTCTTAAATGAACATAGCGTAATCTACAGAAAACTTCATTAATAACTAAATGTTCTTAAAAGATAGTAAACACAATGTGCTATTTAGTAGGGCTGGTCACAAATGCTTATATTAAACTTTTATTCAATATCGATTTGAAAAAAAAATAAGTATTTGCTAAAATCAAGTTGAGTACCAAGTCAGCGGAATTTATTATTCGTAAATACAAATCAAATATCAAGTTCATTTTGATTTTAACTATTTGGCTCGCGCCTTGTTACTTGTTATCATTTACTTACCTCATTACTTGTTGTATATTATCTGGTTTACTAAATACTTGACTGGTACATGATCCTTAAAATTGAGTACTTATTATGACCAAGTTATGTATCGAATAGTCTATTTAAATTACTTACAATTACAAGAAAAATATCAAATATTAAAATAAAATTAATTACTTGCAATTACAAGACAAATATCAAATATTAAAATAAAATTAATTACTTGGCGTTGTTTGGTTTTGTTAATGAACAAAATACATTTTCTTAAATCATAGTAAAATAATTCGCTTATATTTTCATTTTCATAAGCGAATCAAACATAAGTGATATATTTATATAAGCATTTTAGAAATTTCTCATTCTTATATATTATATTTTCCGAATTGACTAAAGTATAGGTAAAACAATGACATATTATTTATATATAATAAAGTTATTTACTTTTAAATCCAATGAAATATCAAATAATTTGTCATTAATTATCAAGTAATTTGTAAATAATTTTACAAGTAACAAGTAATAAAATAAGGTAAGTAACTTGCAAGTTCGTCAATTTTTGGCAAGTACTTGAAATTGCAAGTACTCATTTTTAGCACACCAGGAACAAGTCCAAAATGTTACCACTCGTAAAACCAAACCGAGTACTAAGTATACTGAAAAAACCAAGTCATCGGCTTGTGCCCACCCTACTATCTAGTAGGTGTTATAACCAAACAAACCTTGTAGACAATTTTAACATCTAAATGTTTATATGCACTGACATTAATACAAGTATATACAACTGTAGACTGTGAAGTGTGAGATCTTCTATCAAGCATACAAACATGAATATATTTTTGCATTTAATTTTAGAAACTGAACATCAATGATGATCATTATTATACAGGAAAACTAAAAAGAGAGAAAACATTGCTTAAACAAGATCTATAGTCCATCATATAGCTTGAGTCCGTCATTAGCAAGATCCTCACAATGCTTAACAAAAGGAAAAATCTCCCCCGAATTTTTTCTCCAGTCAGGTTCACATCCATGAGATGGAGGAGTAAGGTAACAAGGCTCCATCAACGTGGATCGAACACATGGAGGATCAGGAGTTGTAAGATCCTTTGGTTGATATAGTAACCATGGCTTTAGTCCTCCAATACTATAAGCAACATATCCAAATGTAGACCTTGCGCTTGTGACAATCTTATCGGTTAGGCTAAGTAGATATATCTCAGCAAGCGCCTTTTGGTCGTGAAGCTTCTGGTCAGTTTGCTGAAACCTTTCTCCACTTGGCTGATTAACTTCCACAATCTCTCCTGTCAAACTTGGTCTCTCCCAAAACATGTTCTTTAAGTTGTCAGAGTACTCAGGATATAAAGATGTTACAAGAACAGCTTTAAGTTTCGTGATACTTGATGTATTGACTTGTGGTTCGTCTTGTCGAGCCAACTCAGGCAAGAGTTTCTCTCTTTGTGTACAACCTACGATCTGGTCCATGACGTGTTGGAAATATCCAGCGTTCTTTGTGAATACGCGTATTTGAATCCCGAGTGTCTCGTCTGCTCTGGATAAGTGAGCATGGTAGTACCTTGTAACCATACCCCAAACTTGATTTGTCGGGTGAAAAAGATACCGAGACAGAAGGTGAAAGACAGTATCTTTCTGTGGGAACAGCTTCACTAGTTCAAGTTGGAAAGTTGGATTAAACCATAGAGATGGAACAAAGTAGACATTGGCTTGAATAATCAACCAAGGGACTTTATTGATCAAACTTTGATCCTTTTCGCATACAAACATCTTATCTTCATCCCTTGAATCATGGAGGTTATGAAGATATAGATGCTGGGGGACTGAAGTCGAGTTGATGGCATGATTGTTCAACATTGTTCCGTAACAATGAGAATATCCCTTGTTGTACCGATAAGTACTATTCATCAATGGAAAGTCAAGAGGAAGCAACCATGAAGTACCTGGAAATGGCTCGCATAAGATATCACTAACATCCTTGCGGTTGTCAACAAGAATGATTCTCTCCGTTAAGAGAGCGTAGAGGAACGCAGAAGCGATTGTAAGCATTCTGTTTCCAAGCCCGTAACCCGCCATCCATACAATGTATCTGCATTCACCGACAGAGTTGCCTGCATAATTCTCATCACCAACAAGATTCTCTGTTGCTTCCTTGTAGGCTTTTGTGTCTGGACCGCAACGCTTGTGAAGCACCTCATAGCTTCTTAGCTTAGAGACGAGATATTCAGAAGGTTTGTATGGTGAAGGCTGGCGATACAACGAAGATTTATGATACCTACTCAAGCAAGAACCTTCATCGAAATCGGCTGTTAAAAGCCCTCCCAGTAGTGTATCCCTCGGTGTTTTGGACTCTTGTGAAACTGTTAAAGAAAATCAAAATGTATAGTCAGAAGGAGCATTCTTGGAATAAATATTAAAAATAGAAACAATGGGTCAATATTTTACCGGTGGATATAGCATCAAGAAGTTCGTTCTTGATGTTGTTTGAGGATGATAATAACATTATAGACAAAACTAGTATGCAACTAAAGAGGAATGTTATCAAAATCGTCATCTTCAAAGCCAAAGCTTGAAAACTTTACTGGAGATCTAGTTTTTTTGATACATGTTGACATTACTTCGATCGCTTATAATCAGGAGATGATACAAAAAGTGTTATATATATAGCGTGATTACAACTCTTATTGTGATTTGAAGTTGAAGATACAGTATGACTTTGAATATGTTAATGGCGTGATTGTCAAGTTGTAATTATCGACGAAAGTCAGAACGTGACTCATGTCTCGAACTCCGGATTCTTTTATTTTATTAATCTCTATAAACAAATTAAAAACTTAGTTTTTCAGTTAACTTAATATAATATTTGAAATAAGACTGCAATAAAGTCAATGAAATGTATACAAATGAAACATATAATTTCAGCATTAAATCTTCGACTAGTGAAACCACTTGGAGATAAAAAAAGTTGGGGTGGGGTGACGTGATATTTCTCTTTGCAGAATTAGAAACATTTCTTAATCTCAATAATCAATATATAAGAACAAGGGCAATGGTGTTACTCAAATGGAATCCTTAAAAAAGTGATTTTTTGAATTTTTTAATTTTTTTTAATTAAAAAAAATATCTCAATCAATCACAGGCCGTCACATAACAGTGGGGCCTATAAACAGTAACGAGATTCCTTATATTTCAATCCTTAATAAAGGATTTTAAGAATTTTTTTGCATAAAAATCCTTCACTATTTATATTATTTTTTCTCTCAAGATCACACTTAATGACCTCAATTGGAGGTACCCTTAATGGTCTTAGAAAACTGTTTTTCCCTCTATTTTTTTAAATATATATAAATGTAAATTAACTATACTTTGTGACATATCAAAAATAGAAAATACCATAAAATAAATTTAAAAAAATTGTCACCAAAATAGACTAAAAGAATAAAAAAGATTAAAATATATTTTATTAAAAGAAAATTTTTTATTTTTACTACATTATTGGTACCATTATTCATCTTTACCTTTATTAAAAAGATATTATCAAATATCTTTTTTTTTAAGAGGCAAAAGACTCTTAAATTAATAGAATCCTAAATGTCACATTCCAAAGCCCTACTCCACAGCTTAACTCTAAACTCTAAGTCTTAGATTAATTAATCATAGGGTTACAAATGTCTTTTTCTATTAAAAATGAGAATAAAAGTGATTAAAGTAAACATAAAAAGTGGTAGTAGAAATGTGATATATTTGACAATTCACTTATTTAAGTGGTATACATATACATTTATACCATTTGGGTTAACTAATTTAGACTTAGGCTTTAGAGTTATATAGTTAAGTTTTGGAAGTGAGGTTTAAAACTAAAAAAAAACAATTAAAATATTAAAATAAAAAAAATCTATTTTAATCATATTTTTCTTTGAAATCTATTTTTATGAATTTTTTAAAAAAACAATTATTTGAGAGAATGTCCAATTAAATATGTAGTCTTTCATGTTTGGTCGAAATGTTTCTAATAAGTAATAAATACCAATATATATATATATATATATATATATATATATATAAATTTTGTTTTTCTCTTTTTTCAAGATTGTATCTCATCAATAAATGTACTAAAAATTGATATCTCATCATAAATTTCTAAAAATTATTAATTTATACATCATATTTTTCATCTTTTTAATACTTATGTCAAAAATATTAACAAAACAATAATACTCCATAAGTCATTTATAATTAGTAATCTATCTTCAATTTAACCAAAACTTTGGCATCAATCATCTACAAATTTATAAAAGTATATAATAAGATTTAAAATTTATATTTCAAGAATAAGTAAAAATTAATAAAATAAAATAAAAACTATTTACGATATTGTTCATATTGCATTAAATTCAAGTTAAAAGTAAGCTTTCCGAAACTTTTCATTTTTCCTGATATCATAATCAGTGATTAACATATAATCAAATACTTTTTTTTGACAAATTCCTTTCAAAATATAAAAAAAATTCTAGACATTATTTGCAAAGTGATTTTACACATATCATCTCTACAATCAATTTTTTTAGAAAAATGTGACATATCATGCTAGATATGAGAATATGACTTATGGTTAAATCTGACATGGACAATTGCATTTAACGATGAATTCTTATTTTTGTAAACTTTGTAAAATATCTTAATAACTTATACACCATCTTTAAATTAAATATATTCAATTATGGAATTAAATAATAAATAAATATAAAAATATTTTACAAATTTTGAAATATCATTTAATTCCATTTTATAAAATGCTTACTAAAAATTAAAATTTCTACAAATTCCATAAAATTACAAATATTAAGGGGAATTTGATTATATATAACTCAAAATTTCATTTTAAATGAAAAGGTATATCCAAACATCAATCAAATGCAAAAGTAACCCAAAAGCCTTTTGAAATTAACCATCCACTTATGACCAAACAAAAAACCAAAATTTATTTTTACAAATATAACCTTGGTAAGTCTTATGAGTCTTCTGAGTTTGTATAAGTTGTCTCAAATAATTGATCTTAAAAACTTTTTTTATAAATTTTATAAGACAAAATTCCTGGAGGAAATTGAAATCATGTAATTTTAAACATTTATAAATGATATAAATTAACATATAGTAAAATTGAATTAGTTTCAACATAGATGAGTGAATATAGTGAGTCATGGTACTCTTTGGTTTAGGGTCTCGTAACATATGTTATAATATTGTTTGTATTCTTAGGGTTAGTTTTTGGAAGCTTAACTTTTTTTTTTGAAAAATTAAATTTTGACTTATATGTGTTTAGTTTTGTTTATATTAAACACTTTTAAATTTGATTTAAGTTTTATGAAGTGTTTGTATTTAATTAGTTTGTTATTTTAGGGTTTAGTTGACTTAAGTTTTCCAACAAATAATTCACTAGAAGACTTTCGTAGAAGTCTTCTGAGTGAATAGTAATTTAAGTTCTAGAAGACTTTCAAGTAAGTTTTCGAGGAAGTGTTCTATTAAAAGACTTACTTGAAAGTCTTTTGAATCGAAAATATTTAATTTTATTGGAATTATTTTATATAAAGAAAAATTTATGCATTCCCTCTCTTTCTCTCAAATGGATACAACAAAAATATAATTTTCTCATTCCAAAACTCTCCAACCTCTCTATAATCTCTTTGAAATTAAAACACTAAACTTTATATCAATTTCTCATTTTTATCTTTTGTCTTTCTCACTGATTTATTTTGTTTTTGCAGGTTTTTCATTACATGGTTCTCATATTCCACTCATTTAAAGGTAGATCTATAAATCATTTTTTTATTTGGTAACTTCTTGTTGCTTAAAGCTCTTAACTTTTGAAAACTCTTTTTGTTGTTTTAAATTCTTACCTTATTTTTGAAACTTTTCAATCTTTTGAATCCAATTGAAAGCTTTTGGATATACAAGTTTTTCAGATCTAAGACATACTTGGAAGACTTCTAGGGAACTCTTCTCGGAAATCTTCTAACATTTAATGCACTAGAAGAGTTCTAGAACACTTTATGGAAGCCTTCTGGCGGAGTTTTCTCCCTTATCTTCTCTTTCATAACAAATCTAAGCATTTTGACAAGTTTTCATGGTAAGCTTATGATTGCTTAAAGCTCTTACTTTTTTCCAAAACTAAAACTCTTCAACCTCTCTCTAATCTTTTTGAACTTAAAACACCAACTTTATATCAATTTCTTATTTTTATCTCATGTCTTTTTCACTGATTTATTTTGTTTTGGCAGGTTTTTCATTGCATGGTTCTCATCTTCTGCTCTTTTAAAGATAGATCTATAAATCATATTTTTCATTTGGTAACTTCTTGTTGCTGAAAGCTCTGAAATTTTGAAAACTCTTTTTGTTGTTTCAAGTTGTTACCTTATTTTTGAAGTTTTTCAAATGTTTTGAAGTCAATTGAATGTTTTTGGATATGCATGTTTTTTCAGATCTGAGACAGACTTAGACGGCTCTCAAGAAGTTTTTTTTTAAAAAAAAATTAATGTATTAGAAAACTTCTTCTAGAAGACTTATGGGAAGTCTTATGATGGAGTTTTCTCTCATATCTTCTCTTTCATAACAGATCTAAGCATTTTTGGTAAGTCTCAATGGCAAAGTTTTGGTAAGTCTCAGATTGTTTAAAGCTCTCACCATTTTTCAAACTAGAACTCTTAAGTCTCTTAGAACTTGAAGACATAAAAATTTATATCAATTTATCATTTTTTGTCTCATGTCTTTCTCAATAATTAATTTTGTTTTGTAGTTTTTTTATTACATTGTTCTCATCTTATAGTACTTTAAAGATTGATCTATTTTTTTGGATATGTATTTTTTGTGTGTTCTTGAAGGATATACCTATTTCATCTTCCACTCATTTTCTCTGTTTTGAAGTAATTTTGAACGTTTTTAGATTTGCAGTTTTTTCAGTATGAGTCAAATTTTGGAAGATTTCAAGGAAGTCTTCTCGGACGTCTTCTAACATATAATGTGTTAACTTCCTGATGGAGTCTTCTGACGGAGACTTCTCTCATGTCAACTAGATTTTAAGGTTGTTTTTGCGGAGGAATGATCTATAGTAAATTTTTTTATGGTCGTTTTGTTATTTGTAAGTGTACTTTTTAAATTGTGAATTCTTTTGTAAAGAGATATTAATGAAAAAAATGGTAAATATATTTATCTCTGAAAAATTATCTTGCCAAAAGTACGTGACATTATTGAAGTTATTGATACAAACTCAATAGCAAAACATAATTTTTATGTATAATTAAATCAAATTTTATATTAAAATACTGATAAGAAAATAATAAATCTAAAATATTTCCAAAATTTTAGTTTCAAGTATAATCTAAATTAATTTTTCTATTACTACAAATGGTGGAAGAAAACGCCTAATTAAGATTAAAAATAAAGATATTAAGATAATATAACTTAAATTTTGAAAAAAAATAATTTAATGAATATAAATAAGAGAAACCAAAAATAAAAAGTATATAAAATCAAGTATAGATAAAAAATCTGAAAAATAAATAAGGAAAAAATTCGTTTATATTTTTCATGTTGCATGAAATTCAAGCTAAAAAGAAAACTTTCCGAGATTTTTCCTTTTTTTTATGATATCAAATTTAAACTTAGAAAAAAACAAATTATATAGAACCATAATCAGTGATGGACATATAATCAAAAACAAATTAACAATTAAGTTTCAAAGAAAAAAGTAATAAATTAAAATTAAAATTCTAGTTATTATTCATAATGTGACTTACATTTAGTGAAAATTTTAATCAATAAAATATAATAAATAAATACATAAATAAACCAAAAAACATAAATATCAAAAATACATAGAAAACTAATAAGAACAAAACGAGAGAATTCAAAAAAAGAGAGGAAAAAACGAGGGAAATGAGTGGTTTCCATCAAACCCATACCATTAAAAGTAAAAATAATGCTCATCGAATCTTATTTCATATTTTTATCACCAATTTCAAATTTAGAGAAATTTAAAAAATGATTAACAAGCATAACCAAAATTAATACATAATAAAAACAGAGCTTTCGACAAAAAATCCTTTAAAATTTTTAAAAATAACAATATATAAATAATAAAATAGTGAAAATACATAATATAATAAATCTTAAGGTGAAAAGTTTTAGCCAATAAATAAGAATATATTGAACAATTTAACATAATTCAAAATATTAAAGTTTCAATAATAAACAAGGAAAATTCATAAAATAAAGAGAAAAATTTATTTACGATAGTTTATCACGTTTTAAAATACTCGTGAAAACCAAAATAATAATAATGAATCTCATGAAAATAAAATTATATTTCATTATTTTAAATAGAAATTATGGAAAATAAAAAACTAATGATTAATACATAATCAAGAATATCTTTAAATTTAGATTGAGAAAAATATCTAACAAATAAAATTTTATTTTTAGTGAATATACATAAAATAACCATAAATACAGATTATAACAAAATCATAATTTCAAGAACAAATAGTTCTTGAAATTTCTCTTTGCAGAATTAAAAATTAGGGTTTTGATGGGGGTGACTCAGCCGATTACGGAAGTTTGGGGGTCTCACGCGGCGAAATCTAGGGAGAGTGGGCATCATGATTCGGGATCTGATATGGATCAGAGTTTCTCGTCGGTTTCATAAAGGGACGAGCACCGATATGGAAACCAGCTATATCGTGAGGGAGTCTCTGAGGGGGATGACACAAGGATATATTTTCTTTCTATCCAGATATCAATTTGGAATATCTGGCGATCTGGAAGATCTTCATAGAGGAAGATGAGGGAGCGTTTGGGTATTTTTAGGGAAAGAAAATCCTTCCATTTACTCCGAGATTGGAAGGGAGATGCGATTGGGAGATTGTTAGGTAAGACTTGGAAGGTTTTGATAAGCAAGGACCTCAAATCGATTGACAGAGAGGGAAGCTTACATTTAAGATGGAGATTCGTTAGGATTCGACTGAGATCATGGCGTGTTCAAAGGATATTTTTGTTTGCAAGGTATAAAAGGGGCAGCCAAGGGATAGGTGAAGCCATCACTTATTCAGCCATCATCACTAAAGCTTTCTGTCCGGATTGCAGACTAACTCTCTGCAAGTCTTGGGGTTTTCTGTCTGACGCGAAAAGGATGTCTCAAGGTCAGTTGGTAGGAAGGTCGACTTGGGTTAAGAAGGTGGAGGAGCACATCCAACCACTAGGTTTCTAAATTTGACAACTCTAGACTCCTCAGCGCACATGCCAAAACCTTAATTGGCAGGTGCATGAATCCAAACCATCAGGATGTCAAGGTCCTCCTGATAATGCTTCCAAATATCAGAAAAGTGGAGGACAGAGTGGTAGGATTGGACATGGGTCTTGGGCATTTTCAATTCAGTTTTGACAGGTGGGAAGACATAGAGAAGGTTCTGCGATTGGAACCATATCATTTTGACTACGGGATGCTCTCACTGGTACGGTGGAAGCCGGTGGTGGAACCAAAATATCCATCTGTGATCACCTTCTGGGTCCGGGTGGTTGGTGTTCCATTACACTACCTTGTCGCACAAACTCTGGAGTGTACTGGAGAGGCATTGGGATCAGTTAAAGGAGTGGATGTGGAGAATGGTAGAGTTCAGGTTGAGCTTGATGGTTTTCGGAATCTCCGTTTTGAGACTCTCGTGGAGTACCATGGTGGGGAGGAAACACTGATAACTGAAGGTATGAAAAACTCTTTGGTTATTGCAGGTTGTGCTTCAACTTGTGCCATGATCATCAAAAGTGTCCCACAAAGTTGGAGAATCACAAGGATAACAAGAACTATCGGATGGTGTACTCAGGCAGACCTGATCCCCGTAGTGCAAGCTACAAGGGTGTCATACATGGAGATGTGGAGGGCTCTGGCAGGGACCTCATGAGAGATTTATACCAAGGAAAGGGTAAGGGTAAGATGCTAGATGAGCAAGAGTTGAAGTGGAGAAGGGTCTCAGAAAGGGATACACGTATTACCACTAGACGTAGACGACTCTCGGGAGATGAGGAACTTTGTGATAGAAGACCCAAGCCATCCAGAGATAAAAACCTACGGAAACCTGAGAGAAGGGAGAGGACCCCCAGGAAGGTGTATCGGAGTGTCGAGTCCCACAACAGGCGAGATGCCAATCATCCTTTGAGTAACACTTCGAAGACCACGAAAGCAAACATCGGAGAGAAGGCCCCTGAGAACGTGATGGAGACAGAACCAAACAAGGTATGTTCTTAAGTGGAGAATGGCATAGACTTCGTAAATGAATTGTTAGAGGAAGGCATTGATAACATAGCTGAGGATGGAAAGGATTTAGAGGAAACTTTAGCTATGTTAGAGGAATTTGTAGAATCTGATGGGGTTATGGAGGATACTTCTAAGGGTGTTACGGATCTTTTAGATATTGCTCAGGAGATGATAATTACAAGGGATGTTTCTAAGAAGGAATCTGAACAGGATGATGAGGTACTAGAGGCTAAGAACGCAACCAGGAAATAAAAGAGGAGGACGTTACGCGCCCAATTGTTAAAATGAAGTTGGTGTTTAAGCCAACGGTGAATTTGACAGGGGGCACAACAAAGAAGCACATGATGCAAGCCATGCTTTCCCCTCGCTAGAAAAATGGGAGTAAGTCACTGGCACGTCCATGTGTTGGGGGAAAGAGAGTGGAAGAGAAGGGTTCCTTAAACTCTCAAGAGGAAATTCCATAGCCTTAAAGATCAGTTCATGAAGTACGAGGAGAGGATGGATCTGCTGCGGGTGTGGCTTTTATATTTTTTTGTAATTTTAATAAGCTCAATGAGCATTTGTTGTTTACTTTGCATGGTTTTGTTTTGTCTTGCTCTGTTGCTTCATCATTTATACGAGCCTAGGCATTGTTTTAATTTCCTAATAAAAGAACTTAGTCTAGTTCTGGTTTACTGTTGGTGTTCTAATGTTCCTATACCATTGGGAGACGTACATACGATTTATCATAGGAAATTTGGTAGGCAATCTCATGAATTCAGTGTTCATCAGCACATGTTTCAAAGGAACCACGGTCTTCTCATTTACATTGGGCATGGTGTGTTTGAACCAAGCATTTTGGGGTTCACGGGGTTGGTGTGCGTGGCTGGATTACGTGCTATATGTCATGATGACAACAGGGAAATCCATGGGAATACACTGGCATAGAGCACAAAACAATAGCCAACATATATCTTTTATATTGCCCCATGCATTTTCACAAGGGACCAGTTTCGATGTCCTCAAGGTTTTAAGAAAAATTGTAGACATGTCCTATACGAGGGTTTTTCAAAGGGTTGCTTCATTCCCACTTTAATCGCTCCCTCGACCACATACAAAACTTTTTAATGAGAGTTCTGAGCTGGAATTGTAGAGGCATGGGTAGCAAATACACAATAAGCTATCTTCGGGAGATTTGACAGAAGCATAAACCGGACTTCTTATTCTTATCAGAGACGAAACAAGATTATGCTTTTGTGCAAGGGTTTCAATCTCATTTTGGTTTTGATAACTTGGTTACTGTTGACCCAACTGGTTTGAGTGGTGGCTTAGCATTATTTTACAATAAGGAGTATCATGTCAACGTCTTGTACACTAATAATAGAATGATTGATGTGGAAGCAATGCTAAAAGGGAAAAATGTTTTTCTAACCTTATTCTTTGGTGATCATGTCTACAAACTCAGAGATCACGTATGTGAAAGGTTAACGCGGATTGGTCAGATCCATGGTTTATTATTGGTGATTTATATAAAATTATAGGGAATCATGAAAAACAGGGAGACCCCTTAAGGAATGCCAGATCTTTTCTGGGTTTTAATACCATGATCCGGAATTGTGGATTAATCGAGTTCCCAGCTAGAGGAAATCAGATGTCTAGGCAAGGACGACGAGTTAAGACGATGATATGTTGTCGACTCGAAAATCAGAGAAAACGTAAATAAAAACTAATTTAAAACTTACTAAATGGGTTGTCCATCTAGCGCTTGTTGGAAAATGGAACACTTACTATAGCTTGCCGTTTGGATATTTTGGACTAGTATGGAGAAAATGGAACACTTGTTGGAAAACAAGTATCCACATCTTATCTGCTCATCTTGAACCAGGGGCCTACAAAGCTTTTGATGGCTTCTTTTCCTTTGGTTCTTTCTCTTGCTGTATGTGGATGATATCATGTATGTAAGAAACTTTCAGCTGTAGATCTTCCATAAATTTGTGATCCATCCAATGATGTTGTTGAGAGGATAGTATATTTCATCGATCTTCTTGTATAACTCATCAAACATCCTCTCTTGAGCTCTGTAGATGTCAGCTATCATCTCTTCAGTTTGTTCTCTTATGTAGATCTCAAGTGCTGGCCAAATTGGGTTCTCCAACTTAAGATGCTGTACTATGGCTGACTGAGGTAGACCTTTCATGTATCATGAGTCATCTCTAGAATGTTTACCATGTCTTTCTTCGAAACATTGATGATCTTCCCATCTTTTACATGTGCGCACCCCCATCTGATCTCTGAAAACTCCAAATTCATCTGTTCAAATAACATTTTATGGTTGTTCAGATCTTCTGAATCTAGGAGGGGTAGCTAGTTGTTTTGTGTAGAATCCTTTGACTCTTGGAATGCTTGGGTGTCGATTTATGGCGGATGTTGGGTGTCGATCGATGCCTCATATTTGTCTTCACGTTCTTCCAATGTTACTACAATGATTATTTCCTCAGGCGGAATTGTGGTTTCAACTGAAAAAGATTCTTGGTATTCTGAAATTGCAGAACTGTTGATCAATGCTTCTCCATCATCCACGTACTTTGCGCCATAATCATAATAACAAACTGTCACAAACCCTAGATCATATCCGAACTCAATATAGGGCGTGCTTTCCTTGACCACTTAGACATGATCACAGAAATCAGTCTCACTGATAAGTGACAGATATAGCTTGTTTATCTTCATGTCGTAAACAGCTCCTACAGTAGCCATGAAGGCTCTCCCAAGTGATAGAGAAGAATTTCACTCTATTTGAATATCCATAACATGAAAATCTACTGGAATTAGGGCATAGCATATTTGTACCTGAAGGTTTCGACAATCCCTCTTAAATTTATCTTGGCGCAATCCACAAAAGTGAATGAATCACTAGAAGGTTCTATCTTAAGAGTCAGAGCCATAGGCTTGGGCATAATGTTGACTGAAGAGCCCGTGTCGCAGGGCATTAGGGTAGTTGTGATCTCCAATCATGCAAGAAACCATGAACTTCCCAGTATCATTCTTTTTTCTTTAGTGTAATCCTCTACTTCAGCTTTTCTTTCTCAGGTCTGATAGAACGAACGCTTAATGTCCTCGTCTTTCTCTTTGCTCTCTATAAAAAACATCCATAACCAGTGGGCCCAATAAGTGTAATCGAATGGCATGTTCACAGGAATCCTCATCATCAATCTTGGTGAAACTATCCAACTCTTTCTCATTAGCTTCTCTTCTTAGATGCTTAGGAACCTTGTTCTTCTTTCTCTTAGAAACTTATTCCTTTATATCCTGGCCAATGATCATAGGCTCTGGTGCATCTTCATGTTATTGGTTACTATCCCCTATAGGCTTTGTTAATGTCTTAGATGAGTGTCTTGAAGCATTCAGAGCTTCAAACTTGTCATTCAGGTTGGTGTATATATCATCTATCTTCCCATTGAAATCCATTGTCAAATTCTGCTGACCCTCAAGAACCTGATCAATCATACTCTCTATCTTTCTTTCTTGAGTTGCTGGTAAGAAGAAGATCCATAGTTCATGTTATTTCTGTAAGATCTTTGGTGCTGTGAAGTCTGGTTGTAATTACCCCTCTGACCAGTGCCATATGAGTTCATGTTCCCATTCTGATTCGCATGCTTCTGAAAACCAGTACCACTGGAGTAGTTCACATCCTCAGCCTTTACATCTTCTGCAAAACTCACCTGCTTATTGAGAAGCTTCTGAACATTTTCCATCTTGGCTTTAACTTCATTCATCTGCTCCTAACCAAAGATATCAGCCGATATCTTCCTCTCCAAATCAATGTTTTGGTGTTATTGGTAGATGCCAAGTTCTCAATAAGTCTCACAGCCTCTTTTGGATTCCTAGTGGTGAAATTTTCATCACTAGTTGTGTCTATAGTCATCTAGTAAACCACAGTGATGCCTCTAAAAAAGGTACTAAGCAGTTGTACCTCGTTTAATCTATGGTGTGGACATTCTCTCTGATATGTCTTGAATCTGATTCAGGAGCTCTTGAATGATTTTGCAGGCTCCTGTGTGAATGTAGCAATTTTGTCTCAAGTCTTCATATCGTGAATCATCAAGGAAATTACGCATGAAGGCGTTCTTGATTCATCCCAAGATGTAAGAGATCTTGGTTGTAACTGCTCAAGCCAATAAGAACATCTCCAGCAAGTGAGTACTTGAAGAGCTTACATAAAAGATAGTCCTAAGGGACTCCATTGGCTTTGATAGCAGAAACTAGATCCCCGAACCTCTCAAGATAGTCCATTGGATGCTCATGTGGGTCACCATGATAAGGTGTTTGTTCCACGAGTGTAAAGTATGCAATCTTCAACTCAAAATCGTTCCTATGGAAACTAAGAAGATGAATAGCATATCTCTTGGTGTAGTATTGATATGGACGGTTGTAGTTAGCCAACATTCTGGTCCTAGCAGCCTCAGCTAAAGGTGCAGCAGCTTATCTAGCAGCTTCCTCTGATTCCTGGGTTACAGCCCCTTGATCACCGAGTCTATGTCCTCCTGCATTATGCAGATGACTATCTTGGTCATGTAAGACCCCGTTCTCATCCTTCGTTAGTATAAGAGTTGCCACCATGTTGCTTGCTCACGGTTCATTGTCGATCGACGAAGGTGTACTGATGTCGATCGTTGCTCGCTCACAAGTACTTCCGATCGATGAAGGTGTACTTAGAAATATTAAGATTAAGCTAGGCAAGTAATTGTAAAGTGGTGAACAATAGATATTAATTGACAATTGGTTTGTAAGCTTATGAGAATAAATAGCTAGATATAGGGTTTCAGGTTATAGTATTGTGACATAGATGCTAAGAATGTGCGGTAAACCGTCCCAAAACTCGAATACTAAAGCAAATTATCCAGCTATCGCTACGAGTCTAATCAGATGACTAAGTCTTTTGTTCAGCCGTCGCGTTGCGAGCAAAGAACGAGTGTCGATCAATACTATGGTAAGAGTGTCAATCGGATCTACCTTAGAAAAACATTATCTTCATAATTGATATGTTTACTAAGTTAATCTAGACCAACTTTCACATGCATCTAACAACCTATCTCAACATAATTATTATCAGGTATAGATCATACTGTCATATTTGTCCATATCCTAGGTTCAGGGTTCTAGTTAGCTACTCTAAACACACAAGAAATGAGATCAATTCTGATGAAGGATCCTTATGGATTCACCCTAGCATTTCTATGGTTAGCAATACATATAAACCCTAATAAAACCCTAAATTTAACAAGAAGAACTATTCAAACATGATCAAATAAAGCATAATAAATATCTGAATAGATTACATAAATAGAAGAAGGTTAAGAAACAATGGAGTTCTAATATCTGAAGGAGTCTTGATATTCTCTCCAAAACTACTGAAAACCCTTGAATAATATGTTGTACTAAAAAGAACAGAAAATATTTTTTTTGCCTAAGAGATGGCAAATCACATAAATAGTAGGTATTAGGTCGACTAGGGATAGTCTTATAATTTTGTGGATCATCTAGGCTTCAAGTAGGTCACAAACAATTCGGTCATTCACTCGCGTCTTTGTCGATCGATACTAACAAGGTGTTGTCGATCGACACACTTCCTAAATCTCGACTTTGACTTTTGATTCTCCAACAACTATGAGATTCCTCATCATTAAGCTACAGAAAACTCCGTAATCTCCACATTTGTCCAAAACATACCTAGACCTGAAAAGACTCTAAAACAGACTCCAAACACATATAATAGTATATAAAATCACATGTACTATGGGTGAAAACTAGTAAAAATCATTCGACCTAGGAGTGTCGGAATATTTATCAATAAGCAGTTTGGTGTAAAGGTAATTACTTTGTTGCAGATGACTTTTAGGTATATTATTTACTAGTATGGTTCGGCTGAGTTATAGGTATATTACAACTAATTTACTAGTACATTGCATGTGACTTATAGATAAATTACAGCTAAGTTACTAGTAGGTTGCGACTGACTTATAGGTATATTACAGAAGATTTACTAATACGTTGCAGCTCACTTATTTTTACGACGCAGATTATTTATAGTTATATTATAGCTGATTTTCTAGAACGATGAAGCTGATTTAATACTATGATACTGCTGACTTTTTTTGTATCGTTTTCCGTGTTGATAGATGGATTATATGAAATCACATCGGATGCTAAAATTTGCAAGGGAAATGGATATGGAACTCTTGAAAGTGGGTTGGAAGACTTGCCTTCTTACTTTTACATGATAAGAAGGGAAACTCCGGGCACAATAACACGTCTTCAAATCGATGAGTTTGAAAGATTCATGTATGTGTTCCTTTTGATTAGTGCGAGCATAAATGTGTTTCCCTTCATGCGAAAAGTTGTTGCTGTTGATGGTACGTTTCTCAATGGTAAATACAAAAGGATGCTTCTAACAACACTATCCCATGATAGTAACTTTCAGATTTTCCCAATAGCCTTCGGTGTCGTTGACACAAAAAATGATGATTTATGGCACTGTTTTTTCACGCAACTAATAGTTTTTATTCCTAGTGATGAAGGTCTTGAGATAATCTTGGATATGCATAACTCGATAGGGAAAGTAATTGGGAATGTATATTTTTTGGCTTCTTGTGGTATTTGCACTTACCATTTATATAAGAACAATTTGGGACGGTACAAAGGAAAATATGTCTTTCGTCTGGTGAAGAAAGCGGCAAGATGTTTTAGGATGACGGAGTTTACTACGATGTTCGAGGAGATTGAAACGATTAATCCAGAACTTCATGGCTACCTCCAAAGAGTTGATGTCCGACTGTGGGTGCGTGTTCATTTCTCAGGTGAAAGGTATAATTTGATTACTACGAACATAGCAAATCAATAAACAGTGCACTATCAAGTGCTAGAACTCTTAACATTTTTTGACTATTAGAATCAATACGGGTTTGGATGACCAGAAGGTTTGCTGAATGGAGAGAGGATGCTAGATCACAGCTAACCACGCTTTCGTGTGGTGTCGAGAAACTACTACATGTAAGTCATCCGTAACATTTCATAAGTTAGCTTATATGTCTCTTAAGTCAGCCTTTATGGTTCCATAAGTTAGCCTTTTTGGTTTTATAACTCAGCCTTAATGTTTTTATGTATTTATAATAGGTTCATGTTGTTGCCGCCAGACTGTTGATAGTATAAAGGATCGATGCTCATTACACTGAATTTAATTTTGGATCATCTTTGCATATTGTCAACGTGGAAATGAAAAAATGCACATGCCTGCGTTTCAAACACAAGATAATGCCATGCATTCATGCAATCACAATTGCCGAGTATTGGAATGTTTGTCGTATATCTCTGTGCAGTCTTTACTATAACATTGGTTATTTGGTAAACGCATATGCTGAGTCAATCATGCCGGTCGATTTAACGCTCCAAGTTCCTGATAACATGTCTAACCAACCATGCTTCCCTCGTTAGTTCATCAACAACCAAGAAGGCCTAAGGATGAATTTTCTTTGGAAGGTGTCCTTGAGAACAAACATTCTAGGAAGCAACACACATGTTCTCGTTGTAAACAGGTTGAGCATAATGCAAAAAAATTTCCTATGTAATAATGTTGGAGGGTTTGCGTTTTAGATATGGCGAACATTAAGGGATTTTAGAGTTTTATTTACTAATGTATGAATTTGAGTTACAGCTGATTTATGGTGAAATTACAACTGGTTATGTTAATAAACGGCTGCGTTATGAATTCTTTTTACAATACGGCTGAGTTATGGTTACTTTATGGCTGAGTTATGGTTAAATTATGACTAATTTAGTTTATTAAACACTTGAGTTATTAATTTTGTTTGCAATACGACTGAATTATGATTACAATATGACTGAGTTATGATTACAGTATGACTGAGTTATGATTACAATATGGTTGAGTTATGATTACATTACGACTTATTGATGTTAATAAACGGCTGAGTCATGGTTACATTACATGCCTCCGCAAAGAGTAGTAGCAAATTATGGCTAAACCAAACCCACAAACAACCATATTCCTCAAACAGCACACATAACTGATGCATTCATCTCATCCTCTTTCGAATTCCTTCTTCATTCCTTCAAACTCTCACCTCAAACATTTCCTTATTCATATCACTTATTACGGACTTCATATCTTTAACCTCTTTTACCAAACACTCTTATGTTCATTTGAATAAGTGAGTCTGTTTTCACAATTATAACCAGAATTCACTAACACATTCTAATTGAATTCAAAACATGCAAACTAAGAATTAAAGATTACCTTATTATATTCTCTTGCACAACAATAATACAATCTTCCTGCCTTTTTAGCTGAGGAAGATGTAAATATATCAGAGGGTTCAGCACACAAACACTGTTTTGACGTTCCTCTTTCCACATTCCGACGTCGCCTTCTTGAGTTTACTGCCACGAAATCCAACTAATTGTACGAAGCGTTGATACGAACAAACAAAAATCCATTTTCCTGAAACGTAGGATGAGTTTTGGTTTGATGAGGAAGACATTTTCTTTCAAAAGATTAGAACCCTAATCAAATGATGATGATGATGATGATGAGAGCACTTTTACATTTTTAGTGTTAAAAGAAAAAATATTATCGCTCGAGATTAAAAAAGTTTTCGAGATTAGGTCTAATAAAGAGAGCCACAATAAATTCGGTTACGCATGACTAAAATTTTCATATATATATATATATATAAATTTGATAATATGGAAACACAAACGTCACGAAAGGGCTGAGTTATCTAAATGATAGGACTAAGTTATGTAAATGATATGGCTGAGTTATCATCACGATAGGGCATAATTATGTTCACGACACGGATGTTCACGAGACGACTGAGTTATGTAAAATAAACAGCTTAGTTATGTAAACGATACGACTGAGTTATTTAAATGAAGGGGCTGAGTTATGTAAGCTACACGCTTGAGTTATGTAAACAACACAAGTTGGTTATGTAACCACAAACATAGAATAAGTTGTGACCTTTGATACATATGTATTTCAGTTATGATTAAAAAGAAAATCGAGTTACATTCAAAAACCAAAATTACCAGGGCCAATATTATCAAACATATTGATGAGATTAAGTCAAACTCTAGTTATCATCCACTAAGGCTTCTCGCCACCACCCAGTCATATCCTCTTCAACGTGCGCATTTGACTTCAAAATAAATGTTCTAGCCACTAGATTAAAATGTGTCCAAACATTGTAAATTATACCTCAAATCCCACATGTTTTTGATATAAAAAATATATTAGTGTTGCTATTAAATCTAATATTGATACATAATCGGTGCTTACATAGAGAATAAGAAACCAATGTTCCTTAAAATGATTGGGAATGAAGCTTGTAAGTCGGCCACTCATGAACCAAGCGCTCTCGAAGAATATCTAAGATCGCCTGCAAGAGATCGTGTAAAAATTTAAACCACGTAACCCTGTATCTGTCAACCAAGGCATTCACACCGGGGTTTATAACGATGAGGTTATCCCTATCCGCAGATATTAGCATGGCATTGACACTGCTCTGTAACTTTGAAGTCAAAGCAGGGACAATCGACATGACGTAGGCGATGAGAGAGATAATGTATAACTTTTGATGAGGATTAGTTTTTTTCTAGAGAGTGTCAATGGGAGAGACAAGTTTTATGAGAAGGGAAATATATAGAGAGAATTAGAAATACAAAACGTCACGAGTGAAATTCGCATGCCCGATTTATGGTTTTGTTCCCATCCAAATTACGAATCATCGCGATATAAATTACATGTTATGGCTGACTTATAGGAATGTTATGACTGACTTATACCCACCAGAAAGGATTTAGGGTTTAATGTATATAATTTAGGGTTTCTGAGTCTAATGTATGTCCACTAGGAAAAATAAAAAAGTACACACAATTAGACGAAAGTGCATTGTCTATGGTTTACTCTATATGAGTTAAGGTCGACGATCAAGTTAGAGTCTTCTAAGTAAGTAATTGTATATGTAATTATAAGAGAACATATATGTTAAGATCAAGTTAAAGTCTCAACATGAAACTTCAAAAAGTACATACATTTTGATTTAAATTCAGTTGATAGTGATAAAAAGAGATTCAATGTAATTCTTAAAAGTACTTCGCCTACATTTTTATTTTAATTTAGGGTATGTTTGAGATATGACTGAGTTATCTAAACGACACAGCAGAGTTATCTAAATGTCCCGATTGACGTATAAAAATAGTTTCCCGCCCAAAATACGAAACGTCGTGATATAAATTACACGTTGCAGCTGACTTATAGGAACATTACGTCTGACTTATCCCCTTCAGATATGATTTAGGATTTAAGGTATAGGATTTTGGGTTTATGATTCTTAAGTATGTCGACTAGGAAATATAAGAAAGTACACACAATTAGATGAAAGTGCATTGTATATGGTTTACTTTATATGATTTAGGGTCCAAGATCAAGTTAGAGTCTTCTAAGTAAGTAATTGTATTAGTAATTTTAAGAGAACATATATCTCAAGATCAGTCTCAACTTGAAAATTAAAAAAAAAAGAACACATTCAGTTGATTTATATTCACTTGACATTGATAAAAGGAGCTTAATTTTTAAAAGTACTTTACTTACATTTTTTTATTTTAGGGTATATTTAAGGTATGATTGGGTTATCTAAACGACACAACTGAGTTATATAAATAGTTTCTGATTTAGGGTATTTTTGAAGTTTGGCTGAGTTATATAAACGACACGGCTGATTTATATAAAGGACACAACTGAGTGATTTAAACATACCATAAGTCAAATACAAAATAAAAGGTTCATGAATCGTAAATCACTTGAACTGCGATAACATATCACTTCCTCCTTCATTGAGGATCTCTGCTGCCATCTTGACTCGTAAATCCTGAATATTTTCATTGCATGTCCCATCAGAAGTTACACCAAGCGCTAGAAACTCGACAAATAAGAATGCATACACCCCACAATCGCCAACTTGGGTATTTTGTGGAATGTATTTGCCTTTCCAACTTCGGAACGGAAACTTCTTGTAGCTAGGTTTTTGGAAATTGACAGGAACTAAATAATTTAAAATTGCATGGATCATTTGCGTAAGTGGCCTAAATTCATCAGCGTTTTTTGTTTACTTTCGGGTGTTATATGTCCAATTAGGGGATCATAGCAATCAATCTTCTCCTTCCGAAAACCCATGTTAAACGCCACCTAATGATAACCTCTAGTTTGAATTACTTTGTACAAGTGATCCACATTTTCTAACCATTTCATGTTTGTCGGATGTCTATGGGAACCCTACCGTTACTAAATCTTTCTAACCATTATCTTTCAGTTTGAAGAGCTTTTGTTTGATCTTGAACTGTTTGCAATCTTGACACCATATTGAAGGAACCAATTGTCCAAAAAGGCAATGTGGTTGGACCAAAATGGGCTGGGATCTCGCTTGGACCTTCCCATGAGGACCCTCAAATACGCACCAATATGCTGTACAAATAATATTAAGTCAGTGTAAAAGAATACTTAACTCAGTCGTAAAGTATCGCAAGTCAGCCTCATATAAAATATAACTCAGCCACAAAGTATACTTAAAACTACCTAAGTCAGCCGTAAAGTATCACAATTCAGCCCCACTCAGCCACAAAATATACCTAAAACTACTTAACTCAACCGTAAAGTATAAAAAGTCGTCCCTAAATAATTTATAACTCAGACATAGAGTAGACTTACATTGTTAGACAAACATACTCCTTGTTTGGCCAATGCACTCTTTCAGTGATAAGGTATCTGAAGAACCCAACATCGTCGTGACACCTTGTAAGTAGAATGTTCCTAGCAATTAAACACAAGTTAGATTAGGTATATTTTCTAATTGATGTTTCTGGTGTAAAGGTCCATACTCAAATGGCTTTGGGTGTTGCATAAGTTTATCCGATTTAGCCGAATCAACATGTGCGAGAGGATCATAGATTGCTGATGAAAGTTCAAAATTCTTCCTCATGCACGACGTTCTATTGTCTTCAATATAAGGAAAAGGTCCTGATGAAGTAACATATTCTCGCATCACTGCAAACCAATTTAGACATAATTGAACAATTTTCTCCTGATAAGCCTTAATTCTCGCATATCTAAGCCTTTCCTCTTCGTCCTCATCAGACTCCGGAAACAATTTGTTTTGTTCCACGAAAAATTCGTCGGTCACATCCTCAAGCTCACTATCATGTTCAATCTCATTCTTATTTGGAATAGGTATTCTTATTACACCTGCACGAGCCCTCATTGTCCTTTTTGAAGCAAGGACTTCCTTCTTATTTAACTCAACCGCCTCTTGCATTTTTAACTCAGCCGCCTCTTTTTTTTAACTCAACCTCTTTCTTCTTTAACTCAGTCGGCTCCTTCTTCTTAGCAACAATCTCCGTATTTTTCAAATCAGCCTCTAGCTTTTGTACATCAATTTGGTTCTGTTTTGACCTACCCCAACAACCGAGTCCATATATTGGGTCCTTCGCAGAAGAAACAGTAATGAAATCAAGAACACTACCCCCAACAGTTGCATCGGCATTGCCAAACTGCTCAGCTAAATTCTTTTTCACCTCAGTATCCTTAGTAACTTCATCTTTCAAAATCAATTTCGCCCCCAATCCTTTTGCATTGGCCTTACAAAAGTCCTCGTCCAAAGTCGTTTTCGCTGCCAAACCTTTAGCAGGGGTCTTGTTGTCGCTGGACTATTAACGGACTTCTGCGGTAAAGATTGGTTGTTGACTTTTGAGAGTTTATAATCGTTTTGGGCTCTTTCCCATACCGCATAATTCTCAGACGCTCTTCCATTTTAGCTTTGACTCTATTACCAATGTTCTTCTTAGTATTTGCCAATTTCGGGGGAACTCTACAAAGTTCGTATTGTAGGTGATTAACAACGAGTCAAACTTCTCTAATCTACTATGATGTTGTCAAATGTTCTGGCAATATTGTCAAGAGTGGTGATTATGCTCATTAGAGCCGCATCTTTCTCCATGTCTTCCCTACCTTCCTCTTTGCTAAAACCCTTCTTATGCTTTTTCTTCTCTACATCAGCAGCTTCACCCTTATTGTTGTTCACTTCCTTTTGTTTCTTATCTTTTTTTCTGCTTCTTTGTGGGTGGCTCCGCCTCTAGCGAAACTCCAGTCTTCATTTTTTTTTTCTTGTTCTCGTTCCTCTACACATCCCAAAAGCCTTTAACAAACCTATCCGCATGCATATATTTTATCAAGTAACAAGTTGTGGGCCATCTGCTTCACCGGGCCATTGAAGAAACAACTCTTTTACATCCTCCCTCATAACCATTTTCTTCACACGTAACTACAACAATAACTCATAGTTCAGCCATCAAATAACTCTTAACTCAGCCATCAAATAAATCATAACTCAGTCATCAAATAACTTATAATTCAACCATCAAATAAATCATAACTCGGCCATCAAATAAATCATAACTCAGCCCTAAAATAAATCATAACTCAGCCATCAAAAAATTCATAACTCAGCTTGAAACCATACTCCACCATGCTCTCACATCTCCTCAGAGATGACAACAATAAAACTTGAACGTGTACGCTTTCCACCCTATTGACAAGCAGAATTTCTTGCTCATTGACCACTCTCCCAAAACGCTCTCCAAAGCAAGTGACAAATTCATATGCCCAAACCAATAACACTTCCTTTAGGCTGTTTATGTTGTATGACCCTCCTTGTAGATTTGATATTTTATTAGAAACAACAAGAACTTCAAATGCAGTTTGACCCCATGGATAAGTCATCATGGCTTCATCACTATATACTCTTTTTGCACTTTCAATTGGTATCATAGAATTATGATGCAAAGCAAAAGTCTCATAGCTTAAAGAAGTAACAGCCCTAACCATTTACGCTTTTCCAAACTCAAGGTCTGACATACCTCTAATGCTAGCCTCAGTTAATATAACTTGGATCCCATCCCATACAACACATTCACCTCCTCCCAGAACGTTTTGTATTGGTCATGTTCAAAAATTTATGTTGGCAGTGAATTTGTGTATCTAGTGATTTCACCAAATTCTTGTAAGCTAAACATGATAGGTTGATCAACAACGAGACTCCAAATCTTCTTCTTATGTACTCGAAGCTGTCTACATGGTAGATAGTGTACAATCTTACCAGACCACACGCTTTTGCTATCAGCTAGCTTAGCAATTATTCCAACATGAATTTTTTTCAAGTGTTCCACATCACGTCTTATTGCTTCTCTAACACGAGGAAAGTCTCCCATATAGTTGTGATTCATGTCTTTATTTCCAAGATTAGAAGATCCTTTAGCGTAAAGTATTGGAGGGTAAATTCGTGCTTGATCTTCGTAAACTTCCATTTGATTATAAAAGACATCTATAACATAGCAATGATAAATTACACGTAATAGAAAACTAACTCAGCCACAACTGCATATATAACTCACTCGTAATATAAAACTAACTAAGCCACAACTGCATATATAAATCAGCCGCAACAGAAAACTAACTCAGCCGTAACTGCATATATAAATTAGGACAATAGAAAACTAACTCAGCAAAACCTGCTAATATAAATCAGCCTAAAAAAAAAACTAACTCAGTCACAACGTAAATCAAACTCAGTTACAACATAAATCAATCTCAACCACAACATAAATCAAACTCAACCACAAACTCGAAAAACTGAAAGTAAAGTGACGAAACATACCAGAGAAGATGATTTCGGAGAAGACGCTGGTGGAGAAGATGATTACGGACGATTGTGGAGAAGACAATTTCGGCAAAGACGATATCAGAAAAGACATTTCAGATGAAAAGAAAAATGTCAACTCAGACGGTTAGGGTGTAATCGACGAAGGAAGAGAGTTGTGGTTTATTCTAACACCAGAAGTTTTAAGCTAAACGTTGCTTGATTTCCTTCCCTCTCTTTTTTTGATGACGGGATTTGTTAATAATTTTAATTATTTTTATTAAAATAATTAATCAGGGGTGTTTATTGTAATTTACTAGGGGTTTACAAACATTTGAGTAATTTTCAAAAGATGTGTGCTATTTTAGTCATATAACAATTTTTCTATGCTATTTGAGTAGTTTTCCCTACAAATTAACTCGCTCTTATATTTGTGTGACAACCACCGTTCTCTATGTAAGTTTGAGAACATTAATCTTAAAAGCATGTCTTAACACATTGGAAGAAATTCCGAGCAATAAAATCCAAGAAAAGAGAAAAGAAAAACAAGCATGAGAATCTTACAATCTCTTATTTTGTTGGTTTGTGTTCCACATGAAACAAATCGAAACTATGAACTAACACACAAAAGACATTGACGAGAATGGTTGTTAAGTGAAAAATACCATTAATCAAATCGATACCTAATTTTCCTTGGTCAAAAAAATCTATATGGTTGTTGGGTGAGGACAATCGTTCATGTTTTCTCTCAGATTTCTTGTAGGGGATTGATGCTTCAACCCTGTCACAAAACTACTCAATGACTCACATAAATTCATGACACAAGAATTGTTCACCCAGTTCACGTTTGAACCACTACATCTGGAGTGGATCCAGAATCCACAACATCCTTTATGAAGTATCGGAAAACATTTCCAATGTGGTTTACAAGATCATTCACCCTCTCTGTCTCGGTTAAACAATCCAAGAGAGTACAAAGAGGGATACAAGAGAAGAACATGGCTAAGAGCTAAGCCTAGAATAACATATCTATCTCTAGCTTACTCCATCTCTAAGAGATGCCATGGAAGCCTCCAAAGAGGCTTAGTAATGGGTTTCGTCGATTAAGACCATAATTCTCCAATCCATAACGTGTTCAAGTCAGACAACTTTTGAACAAGTCCAATGGGCTTGGAAAAACCTCACAAAACTCCACCTGTTTGGTATAAGTCTTCCTTTGTGCCGACACCTCCTCTTATTCATTTATTTTCCTTAGTTAGTCTTCAAGTTGGATTACAAGTTCACAATCTCCACCTTGAGCCAAGCTTGAAGTCCCTTCGTGATCTTCTTTAACCTGCATAAGTTCATAATTATACACCACAAACACTTAAGCAAATTAAACACTTAAATACACTTAGTCCCATCAATGAAAATATACACCACGCCTAATGAAACTCCATATGTGACAATCCCATTGCCACTCTGAATTTCCATCACCTCCACCTATTGCCTTGGGTTGTGAACCCAGCTACTACATTCCAAGTATCAAGCTCAATTCATCTTTGATATCTTGTTTCTTCATAATCTTTACCTGGTTTACTACCCGTGAACCTATCAACAAAACAACCTCTCTGTCAAAATCACAAACATGTTCAAGTGGTTGAACATAAAACCATTCATCCTTCTGCAAGTTGATTTTTTCTTGGGCATTTTGATTTTGCTCATGTGCATTGAGCCTTGAATTAAAGTCCTTAAATTCTATGCAACAACCTTCGAACCATATATGATTCAGTCCTGAAACATTCTATGATTCTCTACTATGTTTAAACACTCCAGACTTGAACACTTCTTGTACTGTCATTATTTCTAATATAACATGTCATTAAGCTGTACACTTTTCTGAACAGATTTCCGACACAAACCTGGCCAAACCGTCATTTTTAGCAGAATATTGATGTCACACTAATTCCTATAAATTCAAGTGAAAAACCTCGAAGTCACTCATGCTCCATATCTCTAAAACATTCTTTGACTTACCCTTGATTTATTTGGACAGAATATACTTGACGATCACTTTGCACTGCTACTATCTTTAGAAAGAGACGCCTCCTAAAACCACATGACTAGGAAGACTTTCGACACAAATATTTATGCTCCACCTTCTGATCAAATTTTTCTGCAACAACAAAACCTCCACTAAAAGATTTTAAACCCACTGCTATTAAATTTAAATGAGCTTCATACCATCTAACCCATGAAATGCCATGGATCTCCTTCATTAGCTTCTTGTGATATCTTATCAAGAGTCCTTGATATCCCTCCTTTACCCAGCTGTGAATCCATTAACTCAATACCCTTTCTTGTATTGAAATGTCTCCAAAACTGAAACATGCATTACCACAAAAGATTTTTCTCTGTCCAAGAATTCTTCTAGACTCATCAACTACTTTTTAATACACTTTTTACCCTGATGAGTACCTAACCATCAGCTAATGTTTTACTTGAGGAAACTTCCTCAGTATCCCCTAGTGCTGCGAAAAAATATCTAGAACTCCACATGTTCTTTTCTATAAATGCAATCAGCTTTTCCTTCATTTATAACCTTCATGAAGCTTCTTTTAGTTACATGAATTCAGCTTGAGAGGTGCCTGCTTGTGTAGAACAAGTCTTACCCTTCCTAAGATGGAAAAACCGTAAGATCAGTCCTTTCAATCCATGCCGCACTGTAATTTCTGCAAAGTCTTGTACCACCTTCTTACTTTGCTTCATCTCACCCTTCTTCATCTTCACAGCTCAATATTTCAGTCTCTCTCTCTCTCTTGATATTTTCATCCTTTCAGCTTAACTAAGTACTTCACCACTTTTAACTTGCATCATATTAAGGCAAATCAAATTCTGTGTTCCTCTGTATCAACTTTACTACAATATACTCATGATACATATGATGTTTTACTTGTCTTGCCTACAAGTTACCTGATGCAAGAATCTTCTTACAAATCTCTTTATGATGCACTTTGTACTTGTTAGCTGATCTTAAAATTTTCTGGCCGTGAGACACTGAACATATCCACGATATTTTCTTACCTTTCCCCTTCCTTGTGCTCCTTCAAGCCACTCCACCATTCATAATGATTTTCCTGAGGTTGAACTTTTGACTTTCTTGGTGGTGTTCTCCCACCTCAAATTTAATTTTTAGATCACGGCTTCTCTGGTGGTGGTTTCCTCTTTGGCTCCGATGGCTGCATCGATCTCATTGTTCGAAGTTTGTGTAGGGGTGCTAGGGTTTCTGTTTATTTGTGGACTATATTTTAGGGGGTTTTGGTACCAAGCCATTGTAAACATGGTACATTTACATTGTTAGTTAGACATGTTATTAAGACCAAAGCCAAGTCCTTCGAGCCATATAAATTATTGGGGTTGGACTTAGTTATATAAGCCATAAAAGCTGGACTTTTTGGGCTAGGCCCATTTGGAATTTAGATGTTTGAACTTAAGTTGTTGGAGCTAGAACTTCGAAAAACCCAAAACTTTACATTTTAATTAGATGACACTATTCTTGCCATCATAGCCACATTTGTTACTGACATTTGATTTAATATCTTGATCCAAACACTAACAAAACATATATGGATGTTGTAGTGAACTTTACTATTTGATCAATACAATAGTTACATTCTAAACTCTACAAATGCATAGTTTTATTCATGTAGATCATTTTTTCCAAAATACAAAATTGTGGAACGTTTTAAATATGTTTGCCATAAACTTTGTTCTCTTATATACTTTGTTTAAACTTTCATTTTATTATTTAAATATTGCTTTGTTTATAATGTGATTGTTTGAACTATTTTTAATATGACTTTAAAGCGTAGAAAGACACTTTTGTTTTTCTAAAAGGTTTAAACTGGATTTATATTTGAAGGCAAAAAATTAAAACTGAACTTTTTAGAAAAACCTAAATGTTTTAAAATAGTGAGAAGGATATATATATATAACGTTGTAATAAATAATTATAAGAAACTCATAAAATCAAAAAGCCCTGCAACAACATAAGAGGCGGGTCAGAATTTAGAATATTAATTCAAAAAAATTTAAACTAGATCAGACTCAATATTTAATTTACAAATTTTATTAGGCTGAACAAACTCGATTGATTTTATTAGGCTGAACAAACTCGATTGATTTTATTAGGCTGAACAAACTCGATTGATTTTTTTGCTCAACTACAACTTTCGTTAATCAAGAAGGGAATACATGATTTTTACCTCTAGAGAGAGTAAATCACACATAAATTGTAGTCAACTAGTATTACCTAGCAACACATAGATGGATCCTACATTACCTGAACAATACTGCTTTGTAATTTTACCCAATGAGAACAAGCTCGCTCCACAACTGGGAAAGAGCCGCCTCTTAAACCCCTAAATTAGACCAGTGATACGAAAACTTTAATTACCCGAGAAGGATAAAGCCTTATTTAGAAATAAAAAACATTTACAAACCACCAGCCACCCATGATCCGAGTGTTTCCCACAAAGTAGGACATCACCACCGTTGTGTGCATTTCCATATTCGACTCAACACTGATAGTATCAAAGTCTCGATCCAAATCCAAGAAGATGGAAGTTGATTTCATATTGAAAAATCGGGTCTTAATTAACAGCAGCAACGTGACCGGACCAGAACTTAGCTTTTGATGGTGTGGAGCTAGAACCACCAGACGTCGCAGATGACTTTCCAATGGCGCTGGGATGTAGTACTTCACCGCTACCTCCACCAAAGCCTCCACCTCCGGCTGACAGCTCCATCGGGTTGAGACCTTGCGCCATGATTTCCACAGGAACCGAAGAGTGAGACTATCATCCACTGTCTGTCGATTCACTACTCCTGCCATTGCACCACTATGTAAGCTCGTAGATCTAAGGAGGAGGAGGGTTCCCACTGAGCCACGCACCACCGTATTTGAGCTTCCTTTGTGGGTCTGAAGCTCTAAAATTAGATATGGCGTTTCGCTCCAACCTTAAAAGCCGACCTTCCTACTTCAGCCGCTCCATAACCTCACCGCTTCTCCACAGATCCGTGGTTCTCTTCCTCCGATATAAAAAAAGATCTCTAGTTGAGACAAACGATGGCACAGAGGAAACACATATACTGTTAGAGATTGAACAGATACAAAGAAAGGCAAAAAGAAAAGAAGGTTAGGGAGGAGTGGGAGAGTGTCGCATCCCCTATCCTAGATAGGATCATCGGGACGGGCCATGGTTCGAGGAAACGTTCCAGCCGTTCATATGACCTAAGGGCAAGCATTTCATGGCCATGATGAAAAGGTAAGTACTTTGGAAGGCTAAGAATTAACCAAACACAAATGGAAACAAGGATAAGGGAGCTGGACGAGTTGTAAGGTAGCTGGGTAATGTAGAGGGGTAGCTCGATCAGCTGAACGAAGTGCGGTCAAGCTCAGTTTAGTTCGTTCCAAGTTATGTCAGCTCGGATAGCTGGAATACTAGCTCACTTAGCTGGGAGCCAGCTCAACTCAGCTGGATGGAGTGTTCGGGTCCTGGGCAGTTGGTCCGGCTCTGGGCTGGTGTCGGGCTTGTTGGTTGGGCTAGGTTGGGTATGGGACGGGGAGGTCCCGGGCTTGGTCCAAGAGGCTTCGGTAACCAGTTGGTCCTAGGATCGACCCAATAAAGGGAAGTTATAGGCAATGGGGTGGGACTGGCAAAGGTTGCTACCTTTCGACCAAGTCGTACCCATTCGCCTAGCAAGGCATACCCGTTCGCCCAAGGCAATGGCCGATCCCCTTCTCCATAAATAGGGGGTATCTATGTCAATTTGCATCATCTGTTTTCTGAGTAAGGACTCAGAGAATTATCGTGACAGAGAAAGAAAGAAAGAGAGAGAGTGTCTGGCCAAGAGAAAGGCTGATTGTAGTGGTGATTTCTTTCCGATAAGTGTAATTGTTTGGGAAAGAGTTGACCGGTTAGGAATGGGAAGCACCGGCAAGGAGAAGCGATTAGAAAACCCTGAGCATGTATCCAAGTTATGTGATGGATCGGCAACCAATCATACTAGACCGGCGGCCATAAGGGTCGAGTCTATGGTCTGATAGGTCAAGGTTAGATACGATTCATTTTTTATTTTATATTGATTATTATTATTCGTCTTCTGTTTCTGGATATATGCGAATAGGTGTGAAGGATGGGTTGAAGGTTGCGACCCTTAGCTTGGGCCGATCACACCTAAACCGTGATCCTAGGCCAGGGGCCGGATCCGCGTATGTTCGACCGAACTAGTTGGGACAGTTAGACTTAACGGTTAGATTTTATTCAAGGGGTGCGAGTTCCAAACAGTACCAATTGATCATGGCCTTGGCCGATCCATTTGGGACAGTCCATGGCTTATTAAGCATGATCACGGTTTGTCAAATTGAGGTATTGAGTAGCAAGGTCCGATCGGTTGCAAGGCAATCTGGATGGGCTTGGGCCTTACTCGGTTGTATGGATCCAGGCCTTGGGCCGGATCAGGTGACAAGGTCCATTGGCCTAATGGGCCAGATTTAAAAAATGGCTGATCTGTTAGGAAATACGGGTCAAATTTTGCGGGAAATCAGAATTTGCGGGAGCGGGAAGACACACACAAAATTGTTAACGGAGTTCGGCCAATCGTGCCTACGTCTCCGGGACCTGCTACCGATCCTTTTTATTATCACCGGGAAAATTTACAAAGCTCTCAACACACCCCGATCCCAAATACACTCAAGAAATTAATAATAATTTCTTAAAGAAAAAAAAACTTTTTTTTTTTTTTTTCTTCCCCTCTTCTCACGTTCTCTCTTCCTCACTTCTTCTTCCCTCTCTGATTTCTTTCTTGTTTGGGATGCATTTGAAGAATGAAAGACACCATGTATTTATAGGAGAGGATATAGCTTGGTGAGAACATGCTTGTTGACAAGATGAAGCTTCCTTGCATCTACTTCACCTACCAAGCCGTTTTTTTTTTTTCAATTACGGCTACCGTCCAAGAACCACACCGTCCGCACCGTCCAAACATGAAACATGTGCTCTAACAATCTCCCACTTGAAGACTGATTTCAATCTGTCTTCACACCTTGATCAATGTAGCAGGTCTTCTCAGCTTGTTACTCCGACAAGCCAACTGAGGTTGCACATAACCTCAGCTTATCGCGCGGCACGACCTTCGTTAACATGTCTGCCGGATTCTTACTTCCTGGGATCTTCTCAAGCACCAACATTTCATCTTCCAATGCTTGTCTGATGAAATGATATCGACGATGTTTGTGCTTTGTCCGAGCATGGTAAACTGGATTCTTTGCCAAGTCGATGGCGCTTTTACTATCGCAGTACAATACACTTTTCCCTTGGTCATGGCCTAACTCCTCTAGAAAAGATTGTAGCCATATTATCTCTTTTGTTGCCTCCGTAACCGCAACATACTCAGCTTCACAGCTTGATAGAGATACAATTTTCTGCAACTTTGAAACCCAACAAATTGCAGTACCGCCAAAAGTGTAGACATACCCAGTTGTGCTCTTCGTGCTGTCAATGTCACCTCCATTGTCAGCATCAACATATCCCTGCAATCCCGTCTCAGACTTCGTGAAACATAGTGACAAACTTGGATTCCCTTTCAGATATCTGAGAATCCACTTCACGGCTTCCCAATGTTCCTTTCCTGGATTGCTCATAAACCTGCTAACGACTCCCACTGCATGTGCAATGTCTGGCCTTGTACATATCATCGCGTACATCAGGCTGCCTATAGCAGAAGCATATGGAACTTTATCCATATATGCCATCTCGTCTTCCGTCTTTGGAGACTGATCTCTGGATAACCGAAAATGACTTGCCAGCGGAGTATTGACTGGCCTCGCATCATCCATGTTAAATCTCTTGAGGACTTTCTTCACATACTCCTCTTGTGATAGCTTAAGACCCTCCTTGCTTCTACTGATTTTCATCCCTAGAATCTGCCTTGCTTCTCCAAGGTCTTTCATCGCAAACTCTTCCGAGAGTTTCGTCTTCAAGCTATTAATCTCATGCAAGTCTGCTCCCACGATCAGCATGTCATCCACGTACAGGAGCAATATCACGTAGGACTCTTCAAACCTCTTGAAGTAACAACAGTGGTCAGCTTCACACCTCAAGAAACCGACACCTTTTATAAAGCTGTCAAACCTTTTATACCACTGTCTTGGAGCTTGTTTCAAACCGTACAAACTCCTCTTAAGCTTGCAAACAAGGCTTTCCTTTCCTTTGACCTCAAAGCCTTCGGGTTGCTTCATATAAATTTCTTCATCCAAATCACCATGAAGAAATGCCGTCTTCACATCCATTTGCTGAAGATGCAAATCCTCTTTTGCTACCAGTCCAAGAACCGTTCTAATAGTCACCAACTTGACTACTGGAGAAAAGATTTCAGTGTAGTCAACGCCTTCTTTTTGTTGAAATCCTTTCACAACAAGCCTCGCCTTATAGCGCGTACTCCCATCAGGTTCTTCTTTTATTCGGTAGACCCACTTGTTATGCAGTGCCTTTTTCCCCTTAGGCAAAACTGCTAACTCCCACGTGTGATTGGATAACAATGAGTCCATCTCGTCGTTCATTGCAAGCTCCCACTTGATCGACTCATCCACTTGCATAGCCTCTTCATAACATTCAGGCTCGCCTCTATCTGTGAGCAGAATATAGTTGAGCGATGGAGAAAATCTTACAGGCTTTCTGATGATTCTACTTGACCGTCGTAACTTCGTGACTGGTGTATGTGGGACCACTTCGGAATCATCATCCTCATCAGCCTCACCACTCTCTTCTTGAGAGATTTCTTCTTCTGTTGTTGTTGTATCCTGTGGCAACTCCGGTGTCACGATATCTCCTAGGTCAACAACTTCTGGCTCTTTCCTCTCTGAGCCTTCTTTTAGCTTATCCTTGTACAACGCTTCTTCGTTGAACACAACATTCTTGCTGCGGATGATCTTTCGATTTTCATCATCCCAAAACCGGTAACCAAACTCCTCGTTACCATAACCGATGAAGTAACACTTCTTCGACTTTGAGTCAAGTTTACTTCTTGCAGCATCGTCAATGTGAACATAAGCTAAGCAACCAAATACCTTTAGATAAGAAAGGTTTACTTTCTTGCCGCTCCAAACTTCTTCAGGGATCTTGAATCCCAACGGCACCGACGGTCCTCTATTTATTAAGAAAGCTGCGGTACTGATTGCATCTGCCCAAAACGTCTTTGGCAATCCACAGTGCAATCTCATGCTCCTTGCACGCTCATTCAAGGTCCGGTTCATCCTTTCTGCTATTCCATTCTGTTGAGGCGTTCCCGGAATAGTCTTCTCCATCTTGATTCCATTATCAACGCAATATCTCTTGAACTCCTCGCTGATATACTCTCCACCATTATCAGACCTTAAACACTTCAACTTGAGATTCGTCTCAATCTCAACCATGGCTTTCCATCTCTTGAAAACCGAGAACACTTCATATTTGTTCTTCATGAAGTAGACCCACACCTTTCTTGTGGAGTCATCGATAAAGGTCACATAGTAGCACGAACCACCCAGCGATGCAACAGGAGCGGGTCCCCACACGTCAGTGTGCACCAGCTCTAACTTCTCAGATTTTGGCTCTCTTCCTCCTTTCAAGAAACTAACTCGTTTCTGCTTTCCAAGGACACAACTTTCGCACATCTGATGATCCACCGTCTTCAGATCTGGAAGAGCACCATTTGCCACCATGAGTTTCATCCCCTTCTCACTCATGTGCCCTAATCTGCAATGCCACAACTTGGTTTGTTTGGCATCCTCGACAACAGCAACAGTGTCTTGATAGCTCGTCGTCATATAGAGAGTGCCTCTTTTATGACCTCTAGCAACCACCATGGAATCTTTCTTGACTCTCCAGGCTCCACCACCAAGGTTTACATCGTGCCCCGTGTCATCAAGCTGACCTACCGAGATTAGATTTCTCATCAACTTTGGCACATGTCTGACCTTCGTAATCTTCCATACCCGTCCATCTGACATCTTCAAATTGATATCTCCAATACCAACTATGTCCAAAGGTAATCCATCAGCGAGATATACCTTTCCGTAATTTCCAACAACATAATTCTCCATAATGTTGTGGTGCGGTGTGGTGTGAAATGACGCTCCTGAGTCAAGCACCCATGAATCTATTGGGCTATCGACATAGGAGATTGACGCTTTGGTGTTATTTCCAGCTGCATCACGAGCTTCACTTTTCCTCGGGGAATCAACAGACACTACCAATGCGTCAGCGATTTCACGTGTCACTGCATTGGCTCCGCCTCCCTTGTTGTCTTCCTTCTTAGGTGGTGCCCGACAATTCTTCTTAATGTGGCCTGTCTTTCCACAATTCCAGCACTCCGGAGGCTGTCTGAATTTGGACTGACCCCATCCATTCCTTGACTTCGATCTGCCTTTACTCCGGTTAATCTGTCTAGATTTCTTCCTCTGTTTTCTACGTTGAAAGCAGAGCTCGTGGATGTCTCCCCAGAGTCTATCCTTCGAACTTCCTCAGCAAGGATACGATCTCTAACATCATTAAATTTAAGTTTCTGAGTACCGACAGAATTACTAACCGCTGCCCTCATCGGCTCCCAACTATTTGGCAGAGATGCCAACAGGATCAGTGCTCGTACTTCATCTTCAAACTCGATTTAAACCGATGACAGTTGGTTGACAATCGTGTTGAACTTGTTCACATGTGCGGCAACCAGGCCACTTTCTTCCATCTTCAAATGAAAGAGCTTCTTCATGAGAAATACCTTATTATTTGCTGAAGGTTTCTCATACATATCCGAGAGAACTTTCATGAGCCCTTCTGTGGTCTTCTCCTTCGCAACGTTGTGAGCAACGTTCTTTGACAGTGTTAGCCTTATAACACCCAGAACTTGTCTGTCAAGGAGCTCCCACTCAGCCTGATCCATCTTCTCAGGCTTCTTGCTCAGTGGTTGATGAAGCTTCCGTCCGTACAGATAATCTTCAATTTGCATTCTCCAAAATGCATAGTCTGTACCATCAAATTTCCCGATACCGTGTGCTGAACCGTCTTCGCCTCCCATCGTTTCTGAAACCACCGTGTTTAAAACACCTCTGTCGACGAACCGATGTTACCGACAAAATTCACTATCCATGAAATCACTATTCACGTGAATAGTAACCCGACAAATTTTTGACCGATCACCGTAACTCAAGCTCTGATACCAGTTGTTAGGAAATACGGGTCAAATTTTGCGGGAAATCAGAATTTGCGGGAGCGGGAAGACACACACAAAATTGTTAACGGAGTTCGGCCAATCGTGCCTACGTCTCCGGGACCTGCTACCGATCCTTTTTATTATCACCGGGAAAATTTACAAAGCTCTCAACACACCCCGATCCCAAATACACTCAAGAAATTAATAATAATTTCTTAAAGAAAAAAAACTTTTTTTTTTTTTTTTTTTCTTCCCCTCTTCTCACGTTCTCTCTTCCTCACTTCTTCTTCCCTCTCTGATTTCTTTCTTGTTTGGGATGCATTTGAAGAATGAAAGACACCATGTATTTATAGGAGAGGATATAGCTTGGTGAGAACATGCTTGTTGACAAGATGAAGCTTCCTTGCATCTACTTCACCTACCAAGCCGTTTTTTTTTTTTCAATTACGGCTACCGTCCAAGAACCAC